>ML780804.1:294457-305773 GCA_009831015.1 Picea engelmannii
CCTGAGAGACTAGACTAGGTGGCAGTTTACTCTTGTAATTGTTGGTGTGTGTCCAAATCGATCTACACCACCACTATGGCTCATTAGTTACTCATGTATCCTATATCTATTGTAAATTATTCACTCTGAGTGTGGAATACGGTTAATGAGAATTCTTCCATTCTTTCTATCTTGCTTCTTCTTTCTCAATTTCTCTCTGCAAATGTGTGTAGTATTTTCTAGCTAGATCTATTCTGTGCAGGTTCAACACATTTACAAGCTCTGTTGCAAAAATCGTCAAAAAATCACGTGATAAACCGCGATTTGATAAAGCAAACGATAAATAGTAAAAAAAAATGAAGAAAAAATCGGGCGATTTTTTGTCGATTTTTTGGCAAAAAAATCGCGATTTTTAGGGAAAAATCCAGGGATGATTTTAAGGATGGAAATTTATTTTAAAATGTAGAAACTTTGGCGAATCTTACTAATCCTTCATACTCCAACTATAAATGTTTGGCTATATTTTTGTAAAAACATTCAAATTTCTAAGGATTTTATATAGTTTGTATAAAATTTTGGCGATTTTAAAGTTAAAATAATTTTATCCTATAGAATTTGGGCTAATCATTTTTAGAATAGCGAATATTTTTTGGGAAAAACCATGGAAAATTAGCCCATGAGCGAAATTTAGCCCCTAAAATCATCCCTGGGAAAATCGCGATTTTTAGGGAAAAATCGATTTTTAAGTTTGACGATATATTGTTGATGTTTGTCGATGTTTTCGCAATAAATCCGAAACGATGTTTTCTGGACCCCCAGCGATTTTTTCGCCGATACAATTTTTGTAACTTTGGATCCGAGGACCCGTAGGTAGATCTAGTGCAGATCTGAGTGACCAGCAAACAGATCTAGCAAATGTGAGGTCCAACAGGAAGATCTAGTGCAAATTTGAGTGATCAACAGACAGATCTAGCTGATTTGAGGACCAACAAGAAAATCTAGTACAGATCTGAGTGACCAGCAAACAGATCTAGCAGATCTAAGGACCAGCAAGCAAATCTAGTGCAGATTTGAGTATCCAACAGGTAGATCTAGTGCAGATCTTAGTGACCAATAGACATATCTAGCAAATCTAAGGTCCAATAGACAGATCTAGTGCAGATCTGAGTGGCCAGCAAACAGATCTATCAAATCGAAGGAACAGCAGGTAGATCTAGTACAGATCTGAGTGACCAACATACAAATCTAGCAGATATGAGGACCAACAAGCAGATCTAGTGCATATATGAGTGACCAACAAACATATCTAGCAGATCTGGGTGACCAAGAGACAGATCTAGTGCAGATCTGAGTGTCAAGCAGGCTGAAAGACCTCAGTTTTGAGGTGTCCTTGTAAGTTTTGATCATTAATGATATACCGATTTTAAGGACAAAAGTTCTTGTGTACTCGAAAAATTATTTTGCTTCTGTTGTTTATATTTTCCAACCATCTGTGTGATTGATGCATGCTCAGAATTTTATTTATGTTATTGAGTAAATTCATGATCTGATTTATTTATTAAATAAGCATAGGACAACAGTCACCTAGGGTTTGGAAATTTTCACATGGTATCAAAGTGTGTCTCTGATTGAGATCCTTGAGGGTTTATAGCAATAGATCACTATCAAAGTCAAGGACCAGCAATTAGAGGGTATCATCATTGTTGCTTGAAGGACTAAGAATTCTAGCAAAGTCGGGGATGTAAAGTTCGAGGAGGACTTTGCTTCCAGGAAGTCTCATGAGCCTATTCCAGTGATAGAAGACGAGGAGCAGAAAGCTCTGAAGGCTGAGCCTGGGTCACCAGCAGCTTCTAGTTCAGGGCAGCAGCCTTCAGGTGAGTAGGAGGAGCCATCAACTCCTTCCAGTTCTATTAGAAGACCTAAATGGTTCACTCATACATTGAGGGATGCTCAGGAGTACGTTGAGACACCTAGGAGCACATTCAATGAGAGCGGACCTCCAAAGAAGTTTCCAAACTACATGGCATTGATGAGCAACATCATATATTTTGATCCTTCCAGTTATCAGGAGGGAGCAGACCAGTAGGTATGGCAAGATGCCATGATGGAGGAGTACACCTCCATCGTGAAGAATGATGTATGGGATATTGCGCCAAGACCGAAGAGGAAGTTAGTGGTAAGTTCCAAGTGGCTCTACAAGATCAAGCATGTTGCAGATGGCATCATTAAGAAGTTCAAGGCGAGGTTTGTGGTGAGAGAGTTTTCCCAGAAAGAGGGAGTGGACTACGAGGAGACTCTCGCTCCAGTCGCCAAGTACACTTCCATTAGAGCAGTGATGCCCCTAGTCTCCATTATGGAATGGAGGATATATCAGATGGATGTAAATATAGATTTCCTCAATGGGATAATTGAGGAAGAAGTGTACATAGAGCAGCCTTAGGGCTTTGAGATCAGTGGGAAGGAGTCCCATGTTTGCAGGATGAAAAAGGCCTTGTATGGACTCAAGCATGCACCAAAAGCATGGTGTTCCAGGATCGATGGATACCTGCAAAATATGGGCTTCACAAAAGTGAAGATCCCAACTTATATTTCATATTTGTTGGGGTTGATCTGCTCATTTTGGTGTTGTATGTAAATGACTTGTTCCTTACAGGATCAAAGAAGCTCCTAGTTGGCTGCAAGGCAGATATGGCAGTTGAGTTCGAGATGAAGGACATTGGCTTGATGCACTACTTCTTGGGGTTAGAGGTTTGGCAAAGACCAAGAGAGATTTTCCTTGGACAGGGTAAGTATGTAGTAGAGATCCTGAAGAGATTATGAATGGAGGACTGCAGACCCATGGCCACATCTATGATCACTAACCTGAAGAAAGTCACAACTTCAGATTCAGATATGGTGGATCCCACGTTGTACAGGAAGCTGATAGGTTCCTTGATGTATCTAGTCAACACTAGGCCAGATATATGTTTTGTAGTGAACACCTTGAGCCTGTTCATGGTGGAGCCAAGGTAGGAGCATTGGGTAGCAGCAAAACATGTGCTCAGATACTTGAGAGGCACAATAGAGTATGGGATGAGATATCTTGGAAATGGTGAGGTGAAATTGCAGGGGTATACAATCCCAAATTGGGCAAGCAGTGCAGCAAACAGGAAGAGCACCTCAGGGTGTTGTTTTAGTTTGGGATCAACGATGATATTCTGGTTCAACAAGAAGCAAACTTCCATGGCACTTAGCTCAGCAGAGCCATAGTATATGGAAGCTAGTACAGCAAGTTGTGAGGCCATTTGGCTTCGCAGGCTACTTGCAGGTTTATTTGATCAGGAGTTGGATCCCAGGAGCAGATCTAAGTGACCAGCAGACAGATCTAGCAGATCGGAGGACCAGCAGGCAGATCTAGTGTAGATCTGAGTGACCAGCAGACAGATCTGGCATATTTGAGGACTAGTAGGAAGATCTATTGCGGATCTAAGTGACCAGCAAACAAATATAGCAGATATGAGGACTAGTAGGCAGATCTATTGCAGATCTAAGTGACCAGCAGACAAATCTAGCAGATATGAGTGACCAACAGGCATATCTAGCACATATGAGTGACCAGCAGGAAGATCTAGCAAATCTGAGTGACCAGCAAACAGATCTAGTGCAGATCTGAGTGTCTAGCAGGCTGAAAACCTCAGTTTTGAGGTGTCCTTGTAAGTTTTGATCATTAATGATAAACTGATTTGAAGGACAGAAATTCTTGTGTACTTGAAAAGTTATGTTACTTCTGTTGTTTATATTTTCCAACCATCTATGTGATTGATGCATGCTCAAAATTTTATTTTTGTTATTGAGTAAATTTGAGCTCTGATTTATTTCATGAAAAAGCAAAGGACAATTGTCACCTAAGGTTTGGAAAATTTCACAAAAAGTACCAATACTCATTGAAATGATGGAGCTTGCAATGTATCTCATCTTGTATCTTAGGATCAGGGACCATGCTCTCAATGCATATGTACAATCCTTTTGTATAATGGTACCTTCAAAGTTCAGAAGACAACAAATATTCATCCATGGATTTTGAATCTTTGGATAAGCTTTTGTAATGGATGATGGAACTTAAAAACTTTGAATTACATACCTTAGGTTTAAATACTTTCACAAGAGGCTCACTAAATAGTACTATCTCTTCTACCTTTTTCCAAAAAAAATTCAAACACCTTGTCAACCACCTCTTTCCCTTCAGCGTTTTTGCTCCACTAAGATGCATTCCAATCATCACAAGAAAACATCTTCTGCAAATTGGCTTTTTGTTGAACAATGGATTGCAACGAAAGAAAGTTCATTGCAAATCGTGAAATAACTGACCGAACAAGCTCTCTACCCCTAGTGTTTTTCCTCGTAAGGTTCAAAACCCATGTGTAGTTGTAGATGCACATGATTATGGATTTTGCTTGTTCCACACACTTCTTCACCCACTCAATTTTGCCAATATCCTCAAGCATGGGGTACAAACAATGGGCTGCATATAGAGTCCACCAAATGGTGGAGTGTTTTTTCTCCAACATCCTTCCCACTGCAACATAGTTGAAGGCATTGTCTGTGATGATCTGTACAACATTCTCCACCCCCACCTCCACAACTACTTCATCCAAAAGGCAAAATACTAATTGTGCATCCTTCACTTGATCAAATGCATCCACAAATTTAAGAAAGATGGTTCCTTTTGGGCAAGCAATTAAGAAATTGAAAATGGTGTGGGATCTTCCATCAGTACATCCATTAGACATGATTGTGCACCATGTTTTACTCCATGACTTCTTTAACTCTATGAGGTATTCATCTATTCTTTGGACCTCATTTTGTAAAAGTGGCCCTCTAATATCATGAAACCTAGGGCCTTTGAAGCCCAAACCACATGAAGTTATAGCATCTATCATAGGTTTATAATATGTAGAATTAGTAGCATTGAAAGGTATGTCTGCATCATACCATCTAGCAATGCATTCCCAAGCAAACTCCTTCTCCATCTTCTTCCATTTAGCATCAAGGGTGGGTTGAACACAAGGGGTGGTGCAGGGTATAAAGAAAGAGTCAATCCATCTACGTGGCCTCTTCAAATTGGATGAACTAGGGCTAGAAACATGTTCATCTCTATGTCCAATAGGAAGACTGGAGAATTCTTCAAAACTAGACATTTGATCTCCAAGGTCATCAGCATACTCATCATCAATTTGACTTCTCCCTGTGTCTTTTTTAATCTTCCTCGTCTTGGCTTTATCTACTTAGAAGGATTCAATAAGAGCTAGCATCTCCACTTTTAGAACAGACTTTTGGGCAAGGTTCTACTTGTCCTCGTCTGTGCTAAGTGTTGTTTTATCCTATGGATTACCCCCCCCCCCTGTAACGGCCTTCCCACAATATTCGCATGCCTTTTCCCATCTTCATCCAAATGGCAATGAATCCATATTGGATCCCACTTGTCTTTAGGAGCCATGGCAATTTTTACACCAACAAACAAAAATCTGCAAATGGGAAGTTATTTAGCTTGGACGGATTATAAGGTGTTTAGGCATCTGAAATATCCCTGATCCAGCTAATCTGGATATCTACTGCTGAACTATTGTCTTATCACTTGGATCTGATACTCTGGGGGTTTCTGGATGCGTTTGAGTTAATGTTTTAACATGCTTGGTGATTTTTGCATGTGTGTTTCATTCACTTATTGTTTTAGCAGTATATATGATGCATGTGAAAGAAAGGACAACACATCTCACTAATATGTATTATGAGGAAAAAGCAAGAAATACAATAATATGCTAGAAGCAGATAAACTAGTCATTAGTTAGATCTCATGGATCGTCACTGGAATACAAAGCAACTAACATGAAATACCCGTGATCGGAAGATGAAGGCAAATCTGTGCATGCACGGATAGATCGACAAAATGCAGTTTCGGAAGCTCACGGTAACTGCTGCAGATACTGGAAAACCTGCCCTGATGGCTATACTCATCAGAACAGACTGGAAACTATCCCAAAATGAGTGCTCTGGCCTTTAGGCTGCTCCTGGTAACTGTCAAACTGAAGATCCAACCTCAGAAGCTCCGGATGTCACCCCTTGGTGGTTTGCGCACCTCTTAGACTGTGTGAGTCTGCCCTAGTGATCCCACTGGTGGAATCCGACAATGTGTGTCTCAAAATGATCGTCCTGGTCTACTCTGTGATGGGTCGGAAGGGTTTCCTCGGATCTGATCCGAAATAACCCCTGGAACCCCAAATGCACTTCCTCAAGAGCTGCGCACTATCTGGCTGTCTGCTACGCTTTGAGAGATTCCACCGTCAGAAACTAATGACTGATGGCTCATAAGAAGCACCCTGGCTAGCTCTCAACTGGGTCGGAATAAATCTACAAGATAATCCTCTGTCTCGTGCAGCTACACAAAACCCTCTCTCTAACCCTTGCGCCCTCACTAGCTGAGCTGCGCAATCACTGCAAACTGGATCTCCTGAATAGCACGGTGAAATACATGGATGGTATCTCTGATAGGCTAGGGTGTGTCTCTCAACACCGAAACCGATCAATGGTGGTGGTTTCCTCCAGAAATCCACAAAACAACAAGGGGGTCAATTTCCTCCTCCTCTGGAAACTGTCTCAAAATCAAATCATAACATAATGAGGAATTTGTTTGAATTCCTCCCTTTATACTCTTCCTGATCTAATTCTCCGTTGACATCACTTAAGCTAGGCGTTTTTCCTCTTAAGTCCCCCCTCAACACCTTTTCATTCTATTTCTCCATCGACTTTAGCTTAAGTGACTTTTCCTATGCTTTTTGGCTTAATTCATCGTTTAGTCACTAAATCACCCTTATTTCTCCTCTTATTCCTTGTTTGTGCCTGACTATAGTCTACGGAAACAAATATACTACTAAGTCACTCCCTGCTGGCCTACTCTTGGGAACGGGACATCACAGCATCCCCTTTAGAATTGAAATGCCCGTGGCAGACTTATGTGACTGGGTGTTGAACAACTTTGAGAACAACCTTCATAGACGGTTCGCTCAAGATGTACTACTTGCAAGGAGAATCACCACCATAGCTAACTGTATCTTGCCAGAAAGACATTTATTACTCTTTTGCTTTTTTCCTTCTACTATAAGATGTAGAAAATTGAAGATGCTACTTATAGGCAATTCCTTTGGAGGAAACAGGTGAGTAAATGCCTCCCATTGGCATCGTGAAACTTTTATATAATGCCTAAGGAGGCTAGGGGGGCTAGCATTGACTTGTATATGATATGATGTAATGAGCCTATTTCGAAACTTGCAGAAACTCATAGCAACAAATTGGAAATCTGAAAACTGATTTGTAATGTGAAAAATAATAGGGCATGGAAAGCAGCAATTTTGACAATAGTTAGCTATAGTAATCTTTAGCAGTAAGTTTCTTATTTCTATATAATGATCTTTTGAATACTTGCTTACAGACCACAGAAAAGAGACAACCCACTGTATGTTAGGAATGTTAATGTGTAAACCCAACCTCCTCTAGCTCCTTGAGTCCCCAAGGTTGATGATGCCAACTAGACCATGGAGGTCAAAAAACAACCACATGTCACAGTGTCAGTGCAGGCTCCATGGCACCAAGCATCTGTAGCAAAATAAAGGGAAAAACCAATCAAAGAGACCAAACCTCAATTATTAGCCAAAGACAGTCAAATAAATTAATCCAAACTCACAAATAACAGCTTCGTGAGTTCCTAGTCCTAGGTGTGCATGGTCACATTTGCCTCACTAAAATTACCCTGGAGAGTGCTCCAAACAGGAGCCCCAACAAACCTGATACAGATAGGTTACTTTGAATGATTTCTCAATTAAACCTGGTAACCCATTATCCACCATTTATTTCAAGGATCTGTAGATTATGAACAGAAAAGAAATGAATGTGGCAACCCTCTCTGATACATGACCATGAAGGTTATTTCTTTTAATATTAAAGGCTAACAAACTCTGCAAGAAAAGCATGGTTAGAAGGATTAGAAATTCATTAGGTTCTAGCCCTAAAGGTTAGCACAATTAGTTGATGCCATTGTTACTAGGTCATTGTCGATAATCTAGCACACTATACAAGTCCCCAATTCAATTTTCACCAGCTCAGATGCAGTAAGTCTACACTGCCTGCTTTACACTAGGTACCATCCTCGGAATGGGGGGAAGTGCCCAAGAGTTTCATGGGAATTTATTTCCAAGGAAAATAAGAAATTAATTAAGTTATATAATATATTGAATTCCTTGTTTTCAATAAATAAAGAAGCAAGCTTTGAATTACAAGCCTTTTGGACATTTGGCCAAATGCAAAGCTTTTTTTCACTTTCCACGAGGGTAAGACCAGTCTCACCATCCTTCTCTTGTCCAAATTTGCTTACTTGTTACAATTTGGGGAGTTCAACCCAATGTACATGTTGACCGCCTCTCCAACACAGGTGGTCAACTCCATGTGCCATGAAGAGATGCATCATCAGATGCAAATTTGTCGAAGACTTTGGTTCTACAAGGCATGTTTGACCCCAGCACTTCTTTTTGTAATTGGAATTTCCGCACCCCTACGTGGGTTAATAATGTAATAGGTCTGCATGAGTCATGTCTAGGTCAATTACCTTGGGATCAGTTCACTAGGAGAGTTCCTTTCACCAAGGGTTTTTTATCCTCAGGTTATCAATTGGGCTTTTTAGCCTTATTGATTTCCCTTGAGTTTTTCCCTCACACTTGCAATAATTCCTCCAAAGTGGTGAACGACGTTCTAGTGGGTTTATATTTTGGTAACTATTATAGGGAATCATTGTAAATGACCATGCAAGACATCTTAGAAAGTTTCACGGAATTCCGTCGAGTCTAAGTCAGTTTTTTTTAATTAATTAAATTTTTAATTAAATTTCCCTAAGTTTGGAGGTTTAATTATTTTTGAGCAAAAATTGTAAAAACTAGGTCCTTGGACTTTTGATAGGGGTATTTGTGCTCAAAAGAAATGGAATAGCACCCCCCACATCCATGGACCAAGTTTCAGCTCAGTCGAACAACTTTAGCCATGGGTTTGTCCACCCGGAGTGTCAGTCAGTCTAAAACAACAATTTTAATTGCTAAAGTCCAAACATGGCAAAAATGTAAAATTGTAATAATGAGTTTAAAGGATGATAAAGGTGAAATAATGGTTAGAGAGAGACCCCCTAAGCATAACATGACCCTCCCAACTTTTTCCAACCTTTTCTAACCCCTTACCCCCTCTCCACACTCAAAAGTTACGCCCCCCTAGGGGGATTGACGTTTTTCCTTGATGGTGGACATTGTGACTTAAATGGGGCCCCCTCTCATGATTTATGACTCCCTTTAACCCCCACATCACCTCCTAGGGTGATCCCACTCCTATTTTCTCATTAATACCCCTCCATTCCTTGCATTTCCCCCTTTTATTGCGCCCTCCAAGGAGAGTTACGCCCCCCTCTTGTGGATCTCTAAGGAAAATTCGTTTTTATTATTTGGGGCCTCTTTCTCTCCCTTGGCACACATCCCATAGCCTTCCACTACACTTTTGCTTGATCCCAACACCTCCCACACCTATCTACACCCTAGATCTATGATCTAGATTCTAAACCCTAGATGGTGTGCCCTAGCCTTAAGATCTACTCTTATGCTTGGTGGTGGACACTTGGCATTGATCCAAGAGAGGTAGGTTTGCCTCTCCAAGTATAAATAGATCCCTCTCCTCACTCCCAACACACCATATCTTGAGCTATTGTTATGCTACTTGATTTTCCACTCTCTCTCTCTCTCTCTCTCTCTCTCTCCATCATTTCCATCTATGCTCTTAGGGTTTTGGAGTATTTTCTCTCCAAGATCTATTTTCTCGAGTAATAATAAAGGAGAAGCTTTGGAGGATAACTAGAGGAGCAATGCATGCTCTTGTTCTTCTTATGCATATGAGGTAAACTTGTATCGATTTGTTTGATGATTGTACACATTGGATCTTAGGTAAAGTGTTACTTGGGTAGATTTATCAATGCATGTTCTTGTAGATCTATATATCTTGATATGTTAGATAGGATTGAAGTGTCGTCTTGTTAACATATTCAATAAATTATCTCTTGTATGCACATCATCTTTCAAGTTTTTGTAGGTTTTTCTTCAAGGGTTTCATTGGGAACACCACAAGCAAGAAGGATCTCTTGAGACACATCTATACTCCATGCTTTTATCACCCTTTACTCTTCTTCTATATTGTTGTTCATTCACATATATTTCAGCTAGCATAATCTAGTAAGATAGGTCATTTTATATCAAAAATTACAAATTTTTCTTAAGAAAAAATTTTGCCCTAAAAAGGCAAAAGTTTTTCTTCATTTGTAGAGTTGTGTGTGACATTTCCAGCAAGCATAGCTTGTTGGCTTTTGCAGGTTCAGATCTGGTTGAGAGGGGTTTTGGCTACCCAAAGGCATCTACACAACACTCGAAGGCCCCCCAAGGGATTGGTAGCTATTTCTCAACCTTGCTCCTTCAATTTCCTAGTGTTTTCCTTAATTTTTCTCCTTCTTTGTTTGCTTGTAGTGGTGCTTGTAGTGGCTCACATTTGTGAGAGGAAAGAGGGTACAGCCCCCTCCCACGTGTGAACCTTGGGTAGTTAGGGTTTTAGTCTAGATCTTGATTTTTGTCCTTCGTTTGCCTTTCTCTTGCTTGGACGTGAGGATTTGTGAGATAAAGGGTATCTCTCAAACCCTAGGATGTGGGGTAGGGCTTGCTTGCTTGTCTTTTGGTTTGCTTGTTTCTCTTTCTCCCTTTGCTTGCTTCTTGGCTTGCCTTGCTTGCTTCCTTTTTCCTTTCTTCAATAATTTCTAACTTAAGCAAGCTAAAGTTAATTGCCTACCTATTTGGGAGAGGAATACCCCAAAAGGTTAGGTTAGGGTTTTAATTTGTGATTTAAGATCTAAATGCTTAAGTGTTTTAATATGCTAAATCTAGATCTAATACACTAAGTAATTCTCTAGCTTAAGCCTATTGGGCACCTAAATCAACTTATTGAGATCTCATGCATGCTTAGTTCTACAAATGTTTATTTTTATCTCTCATGCCTAGATCTACAACCTAAATGCTTAACTAAGTAAGTGGTGTCTTTGTTTAATGCATAGATCTTTTTTGATGCCATATATGAAGTAACTTTTTCATAGGTTGATAAGTAGGCACACATAAATTTTCTTCTCTTTCACACTTGGTGCTTTTATCTTAATGCTTCAAAACTTAACATAAATGTGATTGCACATCTCTATTGGTTGGCAAGTTGTTCTTGCCTTTTGTTATTTATTTCAAGCTA
>ML780804.1:306158-317060 GCA_009831015.1 Picea engelmannii
TGTGAAGCTAGGGTGGCAACACTTATTGAGCATCCAGCAGTTATTTGGCAATAGGAGGAGGAGGCTTTGGTGAAAGCTTAATAAAATTTGAAAACCTTAAGAAAGCTTAACAACTTAACCTGGGACTTAACTCATTCAAATTACTTGTGGGTTTAATATTTAAGAGTGGTTGGTCTTCATATATAATACTTGTGCTCATATTTTCCTCTTCTTAAATGTGTTGATGATATTGATATATTGATGGTGATCTCATAAATGTAATGATGTGTTGATGTTGATGCTTTAATCTTTTGATATCCTGCACACATAAAGATAGAACGTGGTTAGCTTGTTCTTTGTATCATTTGTATCTTAGCATTTTTACTTGTAAGTAACTGTATCTAATATTTGTTGGTTCAACTTATTCTTTTTTAATCTTGTAAACAACTTGTAATTTATTTGTATAGAACAACCCTAACATCTAGTTGACCCCATTGCCCAACCTCAGGCACTAGTCTTAGTTGACCTAGGGAAAGGTTTAGCTTTACATTCTAACCCTTTGCATCTTGCATTGTTGCCTTAACATCATAGGATAGATCCCCTCTAACCTTAAGAAATTAAAACTAACTCCTAGAACTCAACTTTAACACATCTAGTAACTAAGGTCTACCCCCTTTGGCTTCCCTAGGAGTAAGCCTAGACGGAAGAGGTTCCGGTCAAAGTGACAGCGTGGGCTGTGAACCTAGGCATGGTGCCTCCAAGGACACACTAAGTGAGCCGGACTTAGCTCACGTTTGCAAGTGTGTATAAGGACGGCAACAGTACGGATGGTATAGATTTTGTTAAATTTTGATAGTAATATATTTGGCTATAGAACATTTATGCCTCCAATAAGGCAATTGAATGAGTTGAATTTCAGCAATGGATGGCCAACGATCTACCTAAAGCCCACTATCTTAATGGTTGGGAATTAAACATGGTTAAATTGCTCGCAAATATAGGATTGTTGCACAACCACAAGTGCCCAGAGAGAGAAAGACCTAGTATAGTCTGAGCTCCAAACTTGGATTGTATGACCCCAATATTTATAGAAAGAACGGCTTGTCAAATTTATTAGAATATAAGTCTTACTTGTGTAATAAAGTCACCTTAGTGACTTAGGCTACAAAAGTTAGGGTTTTGGGTATTATTAGCTTTTAGGGTTTTGGACAAATACGAATCTCAAACTCTTTATAATAGAGGTGAATCTCATAGTAATAAACACAAGGGTTATTCATAATATCAATGAGGATTATTGTGTAAATCTCTCTCATGTGCTCTGTGATGTAACCCTATCTAAGGTTTCTGCATTTAATGATCTAGCTTATTTCTTGTTACGTATTATCAAAGAAAGCTAGTTATCAAATGTAGCTATAGCACGTGTTGTATGAGGGAAAGAAGCTCATAGAAGTGTTGGAGCCGTAGTTGTCCGCAGTATGAGATTAAGCCACAGCTGGTGTTTCCAATGTAAGAGCTGCCACAATGGAATGAACAAGCTGCTAGGTCATCCGTCAAGGAAAAGGGGAGTCATTGGTCGAAGAGCGTCGTCGTTGTCAAAAAAAAATAATAATAAAGGTAACCAGCGTACACAACCATCATTTCAAGGGAGAAAGCAACCAAAAGAATTTTTGTCAGTCGCTGATGTCAAATGATCAAGCCGATAGAAATATTGTGAGTCGTTGTCATCAAACACGGACCATGAATTGTTGTAGCGGCCCATGTTTAAATTAAAAGGAGCAGTTGTCAAATGAAAGTGTCATTTTGGTGAATACGGACCGTCGCCACCATATGCCCATCTGTCACTGTTGTACAACAGTCCACTGTCATCATATAGTTCCCATACGCTCATTGTACAACAGCCAATGTGTTAGAGGATGCTGCCTGCACATGTTAGATTGATTTGCTGCATGAGGAGGTAACACAGAAAATTCTAAAGCTCTTTATCATAGTATTTTCGCTACTCAGAAATTCAAAGGAGCAGAGTATAATCAGAGTCTCCGGCTTTAGGGTTCTTTTAGGGTTCTCTCAATTTTTTTAACAATGTTTACTCAGATTTTGGTTCTTTCAATGGAAACTCCATTAGAAAAATATTTTGGTTTCAATTTCCACACCTAGAAAGTAAAAATTCAGATGCAGTTGATGAACAAAAACTTGTGGGGAATAGTAAAAAGGACTGAGCAATCACCTACAGATCCCAATAAATTGTTGGAATGGCAGAGCAAAGATAATAAAGCCAACGCCATTATTGGCCTTGCCCTCTCAGATTTAGAATTACATCATATAGATCTGGAAAAATCATCCAAGGAAATTTGGGATAATCTGAATTCACTGTTTGGAGAAAAGGCGGTGAATGAAAAATATTCTTTGAAGCTACTGTTATTTAGATTCAAGATCTCTACCAAAATCACTATGTCTAACCACATAAGTAATCTGAGATCTCTCATTAGAAAACTGGCAGAAGTCAAAGCTACAGTGGAGGAAGAGGATGTTGAAGCCATCTTGTTAAATATTCTGCCTTCTAAATAATAATAATGATAATCTAATTTTAAGGTCATGGCCAAGCCAGACACCAAATTGGTGTATGAGACCCCCTTGGTGTATGAGACCCCCTCTGTGCAGTGATTTGACTGCTAAAGTCTACAGAGGTGTACATACCCTACCCCCCTCTGGATTTGAACTTGTGACATCTTATGAGGAAATACATCTATGTTATTTTTGCTCTCAGTCAAATGTCTTCAGAAACTCTAGAAGATATGATTGTTGCTCTCCTAGCTGAAGAAAAGAGAACCATTGCAGGTGATATAGAAGATGATCCTCAACCTGAGACTACAATATACTCATGATACAATCATAGCAAATTAGCTAAAGACAAATGGGTAGATGGAATGTTATAACTGCAAGAAAATTGGTCATACAACCTGGAACTATAGATTTCGAGCCAATGGTGTTCTCAAGGGAAAGCTCAAGGACAAACCACAAGTAGCTAATGTAGTCGTTGTTGAAAACCCGCCGGATGCAGATAATGGTGATGCCCCTACTGAAGAAATGGCATTTTATGCATTTTAAGAAGCCCTCACTTTGAAGACAGCAAGGAATCTAATGTAAATAAAGCTCAGCATGGATGGTTGCCCAGATAGTTCAAGAGTTTGTAGATCTTGGGAATTATACCTTTATGAGGGTCATGAGACAACCAAATGGAGCACTATGGATGTCGCTCAATATGGATGGTTGTCCAATTATTCAGGAGATCTGTAATTCAAGAGATCGGGGAGACGGAATCTGGGAACTCGAGAATTCAACTCAAGAGCTACACCTCTATGAGGGTTACGAGGCAGCTTGATGGAGCACTACTTGGTCCAAGAACTATTTTTCAAAGAAAAAGCTTCTGAAGAATGTTTGGTTCTAATTACTTCTGATATTTTGTTTTGCAGTCAATATGTGTTTGATTTTAGTAAATTATGTTCTCAGTACTGTAAGCCTTAAGAGTGGGTGTTAGAATATAAGGCTGACTTGTGTAATAAAGTCACCTTAGTGACTTAGGCTATAAAAGTTAGGGTTTCGGGTATTATTAGCTTTTAGGGTTTTCGACAGATAAGACCTCTCGAACTCTTTATAAGAGAGGTGAATTTCATTGTAGTAAATGCACTGGTTATTGATAATATCAATGAGCGTTATTACATAAATCTCTCTTTTTTTATTTAACTGTAACTGGAGGATATTTGTATTAAGCAAAAGGGTGTAGAAAGGCTCACGGCAATAGTACAATAAAGTCTGTTTTTACCAGTGTAATACAAGATATCAGAAAAGAGCTATTTCCTATGCTATATCTGAAGGCCAAAAACAGTTTCTTCCAAAAGATCTTGCAGGTATAGATTCTACAGTATTGACCTAAATAACAAGCTACTTTGAAAAACATACAAAACTAACAAAAAACATGTCGGTTGGCTGCCTCGTCCGGAGCTACTGTGGCTGAGTCTGTATCCACTTTAACAATTGTTGCTTTTCCAGAAGCTGGTGAACAGTTTCATCCTCCTTTGTTGTCCCACATTTAGAGTTGATGGATTGCACCTGGTTAGATGCCCCTGACTAAATGCTTCTAGAATAGTACAATATAGTGTGGAGCATAGTACAATATGCTTTCAGAATAGAGATTTGACATTAAATTTGGACCAAGGTTCCCATTACTTACGCAATTTGAGAGGTTATCAAATTACCATGTTCCTGAATTCTTCCTGTAGCTGCTGCAATAGCACATTTATTTCCCTGGATGGCTTCTTCGTGGCTCCTCAGTGCCCTTCGAATCTTCTGTAACTCTCTGCAGTCCATTATGAAACTGAAACTTTGAATTGTCAAATTGGAGTTTGGAGATCCCGTAGCGAAGACCCACCCTTCTACAATGGAAACTTGTGACAACTGTGCAGGTTGAAAAAAAAGTAATAACAAGAGCCAAAAAATCCACAAACGATAACACTGATAATCAATGAGAAACAGACCCTTGCCCCCTAAATAACGAAAGAGGGCTCTCTGTCTTTGGAGAAGAGAAGAAACTTTGCCAAGAAACCAAGTGGGTTTTGTCCAATCGAAACCAGAGCCAATCGCCAAGATTAGACATCCCAGAATGAGTGTGCCTCGAAGTATCTCTAACAAGAGTCCTAAAAATAAAAGAACGTGCTGCAGAGGCAATAATCCATTAGAGGACCCCTGTTCTCCAATCCGCTGCACCAATCCGATAGAAATGAGAAGAATACCAGGTAGGAAGAGGAACCAACTTACCGGTGCTCCAAAGGAGGATAGAAGCCAAACAATTCAGCCTGAGCATGGAACCAAAATCCGCCTGTCCAATGAAGAGGCCAATGCACCTACGTTCCCACCCCATTAGCCCTCTGCCCATGCCATTATCCCATTGTGTTTCTAAGGAATAGCTCCCACTGATTCAAATTCATGTGAAAACAAATGTATATTCATGTAGGGAAAGGGAGGTGGTCCTTTCACCATAGTCGAGCCACTGATTAACGGCCTTACTTTGTCCTTTGCCATGTGGTTTAATGAATGAGCTCTATGTGCCAAGTCCTTCATTGGTAATTAAGGGATGGGTTGATGGATAAGACTGCATTAACAACAACATCCCCCATTTTCATAAGCGTTGCTTGGTTAGCGCTTATATCTGCTTGGGCATTATAATCTCTCAAAACATGATAGAACTTAACTTCCAAAAAGCTTTTACCAACTTGAATGATCCTTTACAGAATTGAGGCTAGAAATAAAACTGGAAAGGTGTTAAAAACCAAATGCCTTAATATATTTTTGGAGTAACCTATCACAATTAGACGTTAGACGCCCATGCTTGAGGCAAGATGTAAGCCTCGCAACAAAGCGTAGGTTTCGGCCTGATTGTTTGTTGACGTCCCCAGACCCCGTGCATATTTAGTTTCATGTTTTCCTCCGAGACTAAGATTACCCCCCCCCCCGGACCTACCACCGCATTTTAAATTAAAGGACATGGGGGTGGATGTTGATCCACTTGTGTGCATGTAAATCTCTCTTATTCATAATATCTCGATCCACTTATGTGTGCATGTAACTCTCTCTTCTTCATAATATCAATGAGTGTTATTACATAAATAAGTAACCCTATCTAGGGTTTCTGCATTTAATGATCTAGCTTATTTCTGGTTATAAAATTTATGTTCTACCTAGTATACTTTTAAGAAAGGTAGCGAGGGATCTTAAGCGCATAAATAAAGACATGCTGACAAACCATAATATGGTTGTGTTTGAATGTTCAAGCCCAAGACTATTGCAAGTAATTGCTTTGATCATTCTCTCAAATCACTGATCAATTGTTTTCTCTAGTTCTAAGGGTGCAGAAAAGTCACATGCCATGAGATCTCATTATCTACTAAATGTTTCTCATTTGAAAAGCACACGTTGCCTCCAAACCATCCAAGTGGATCAAACAATGGGAAGAAGCAGTTGCTTGTATGGCCTGCTTTCTTTGAGGTTGGAGGTTATGATCGACATTTGGCCTCCACGTTAGACATAGCTGCTACAGGGTTCGAACTTTCTCCTGTAACAGATCTGTCTGTTATCGGATCAGAATGTCAACCCCCATAAATTATTAAATTATTGTAGTTTAAACTATTAAAATCATTAAACTATAATATAAATGAGGGGAGATAATTATAGTACAAGTCAATAACTATAATATAATTCCATATTAATTATTAAACTATTATGTAATAAAGTTTATATATTAAATTAACACTTATAAAGTATATGAAATATATTAAATTATCACATGGTATTATTTAGAAACATAAAGTATATTTTAAATTATATTTACTATAATTAATATCTATATAGATAGATAGATAGATAGAAAGATATCCTAGTTATAATTTATCACAGTTTTAAAAATTTGTTATATCTGTACCAAATGTTGTACCCGTATCTCTACTCACTTATATCTGTGCAACTTAGGGTATTTTTCAATTACTTTGGTAGATGTAGTGGTAGTTGTGAAATTTCTAAACCCAGTACACTTTAAACCAATCAAATTAATTTTTAACTGATTATTCAGGGTTTTTCTTCACAGTAAATTAAATACACAGTAGAAATAAATTACCAGGAACTGAAAGTAAAAGTAGACAGCAATCACATCAAATGTACACACTTATTTTTGGACAATAGTCTCCGGAAAAACCCAAGGTGGGAAAACCGGTGCAACAGATCTGAGATTTTATTATTATTCAGCAAGGAAATATAGAGTTCTCTTACAGTACAAATCGGCCCAGCCAAATACCAAGCAAAATGCTCAGCCAAACTCCTCCCCAACACTTGTACAGCCCCTCTCTGCAAATCCCTAAACCAAAACGTGCCTGATGAGACCCCTGCATAAGCCTCTGCGCAATATCATACGGCTGTCTGCGTGAGTGTTGCGTCACTTGGTATGGCGGCCCTCGGATCTGAGATAAAGTCCTCTGCAAATGCTGAAGATGTGTGTGCCAATCTGCTTGATGAGTCCTCCTCTGTCTCCTTGCAAACCCTCACACTCAAATCTGCAATCAATCTCTCTGTAGATCGATCTCTCCTCCTTATGCGCCCTCTTAGCCCAGTCAATCTCTTTATTCTTCATTGAGCAAGTGAAACCCTAATCTCCAAAAGGATGGAGGGCTGAGATCAACCCTCACCCTCATGATGAGATCAATGGTCAAGATTAAAAGACCACAACTTAAATTATTTTTCACTTTAACTTTAGAAAAAGTACTCAATAAAGTCAACTGAAGATTATAACACATCAACAGTTCTTTTCCTGAGTTAGACTTAGGAAAACATTTAATTAATCGACTTAGCCTAAGTTTCATTGTCCTCCATCATGCTAGGACGTTGTAATGATGATGGAAGACCTTCCTTGCTATAATCTCAACACTTCCTCTTAGAGAGGAAGGGATTCTTTCTCAACCCCATCTGATCTTTGAACTTCTCAAACTTTTGTCTGCTCAGTGCCTTGGTAAAGATGCTTTTCATCTGCTCATCAGTCTGTATGTAATCAAGCCTCACGGCTCCTCTCTGTACACAATCCTGGATGAAGTGATATCTGATATCGATGTGCTTGCTACGATCATGAAACACTAGATATCTGATATCGATGTGCTTGCTACGATCATGAAACACTAGATTCTCAAAGAGCTTGATGCAACTATGGTTGTCACAATGAATCACAGTAGCTTCTAGCTCCTGCCTGAACAAGCCCAAAAGTAACTTCCTCAACCACAGTGCCTCACATGCTGCCAAACTGGCTGCCATGTACTCTGCCTCGGCAGAGCTCAATGCCATTGATTTCTGCTTCCTGTTGAACCAAGAAATAATGCCCGATCCAATGCTAAAGCAACAACTTGAAGTACTCTTTCTATCCTCTGCACATCCTACCCAAACAGCATCTGTAAAACCTGCTAATGTCACTCCACCACTACACTCATACAATAACCCGTACTCCACTGTCCCTCTGAGATAGCGAAGCACATGCTTCACAGCAATCCAATGTACTCTTCGAGGGTCCACCATGAACTAACTCAAAGAGTTTACTGCAAAGCTGATATCTGGTCAAGTATTGACCAAATACATGACCGATCCAATCAACTGACGATAGACAATGGGGTCTACTATCTTCGAATCTAATGCATCAAGCTTCCTCCAGTTTGTAACTAGAGGTGTGGACATGGGCCTACAGTCCATCATCCTGAACCTACACAAAATCTCTACTGCATACTTCCCATGTCCTAGGAAGAAGCGCCCATCCATCTGCTAAACCTCCAACCCTAGAAAATAGTGCATCAACCCAAGGTCTTTCATTTCAAATCATGCTGCAAGGTTGACCTTGTAATCTGCTATCAGCTGCTCATCTCCAATGAGAAATAGGTCATCTACATAAAGCACCAGTATAAGAGGCTTCTCTCCTGCAAGAAAGTATAAGTTTGAATCTGCCTCACCCCGCTGGAAGCCCATCTCTCTCAAGTAGTTGTCAATCCTCGAGTACCAAGCTCGAGGTGCCTGCTTGAGCCCATACAAGGCTCTCCTCAGTCTGCACATATGCGTCTCTCTGCTGCCAACCTCAAATCCCTCAAACTTCTCAACATATACCTCCTCCTCAACAACTTCATTGAGGAAGGCGGTCTTCACGTCCATCTGATGAACGCTCCAGCCCTTCTCTGTTGCCAATGAAATGACTGCTCGGATTGAAGAATACCTGGCCACAGGAGCGAAAGTCTCCTCATAGTCAACCCACTCTTGTTGTGAAAACCCCTTCGCCACGAAGCAGGCTTTGTACTTGTCCACGCTTCCCTCTGTTGCATGCTTAACTTTGTAGATCCACTTGGATCCAACCACCTTTTTATCCTCTGGCCTCGGAACTACCTCCCATACATCATTTTTCATAATGGAGGCATATTCCTCAATCATGGCCTCCTACCACACTTTATGTCGTGCAGGATCCTCATAACTGGAAGGCTCAGCATCAATGAGTTGAGTCATCAATGCCATATATCCAAGTCTCTCTGGTAGTTTGCTTCATCTGAAGTCCCTCTCTGGAAACCCTACCAGCCTAGAATCACTGACTGTGGACTTGTACCACTTAGGCCGTGGCCTAGTAATTTGCTCTGGGGGCACTGCATCATGTTGCTCCTCCTCATCATCAACTCGCTCCTAATGATCCTGTCCAACAGTCTCCCTCTGAACACATGTATCCTGTGTCTGCTACTGTGATCCTGTCTTCTGACTCTGTGACTCCTGCTCCTGGACTCCTGTGTTATGTCCCTGCTAGTTCTCTATACTTGTTGGCAAATCCTTCGATCTCCTCAATGCACGTTCCACCTCGAACTGCACATCTCTACACACAGTAACCTTCATGCGTGCAGGTACATAGATCCTGTAGGCTTTGGAAGCCTCATTGTAACCAACAAGTAAACCCTTCACCGTTGTAGGGTCCAGCTTTGTCCTCTTCTCTGAAGGGACATGATAGTAACATGCACTGCCCTAGATGCAAATATGACTCACATCTGGCCTAGTACCTGAAAATGTCTCGTTAGGTGTCCGCTTCCCCAAAACTATGTGGAGACTGCTATTCTGCAAATATACTGCAACACTGCTCACTTTTGCCCATAAGAACAATGGCAGTCCCTGATCATGAATCATCGCTCGTGTTGCTCCAACCACAGTCCTGTTCTTTCTCTCGACCACTCCATTCTGTTTAGGATTGTAAGGAACTGTGAGTTCCTTCTTAATCCCTGTTGTTGTGCAATAATCCTCAAACTCCTTGGAGGTGTATTCTCCCCCATTATCCGACCTTAAGACCCGACTCTTCCTCCCAGTCTGGTTTTCCACCAGAGCTCTAAACTCTTGAAACCTCCCAAAGACCTCATCCTTGGTCTTTAGAAAGTATCCAAGTCTTCCTGGAGTAGTCATCAATAAACAAGACAAAGTATCTGGAGCCACTCACTAACTCCACACTCATCGGCCCACATACGTCAAAGTGTATCAGATCCAGTACCCCCTTGGCCTGTGCTCACTAGATGGAAAGGGTTTTCGGGCATACTTTCCCAATGCACAACCCTTGCAAGGGTCATGCCTCTCAGTTGTAATCTTAAGCAATCCAGTGACTGCCTCCCTCAAATGCCCCAAGGCACCAAAATGAATATGTGTCATCCTCCTATGCCACAACTCACCTATGTCTGTGGTGGAACTCGTTAATGCTCTCCCTGGTTGAACCTGTAACCTGTAGACCTTCTCCTCTCAAAACCCAATCATCTTGTCCATCTTCTCACCTGACCCACCCGGTCTGATGAACACCTTTCCTTTACGGAAAGTGACCTCATATCCCTTATCCTCAAGAGTAGTGACTGAGATGAGGTTCTTAGTCAACCCTGGAACATTTAACACATCACTGAAACAGAGTGGTTTCCCGGACTCCCTCTGAAATGAGACTGTGCCAACTCCTTGCGCCTTGTAGCGCCTGTCATCCCCTAACTCAATGACTAGATTTACGCCTCCCTCTTGTAGCTTAGTAAACCACTCTTTGCGCCCTATCATATGACAAGATGCACCACTATCTACAAACCACATGTCTGAAACAGTTGTACTAGACATACAAGCTATGAAGCAGAAATCCTCCTCAGATGACTTGGCAAACTCATCTATTGTTATTGAAGCTACCATCTGTGGCTTCTTCTTCTTTCTCTCTAGACACTGTGATGCAAAGTGACCCATCTTGTGACACTGGAAACACTTGACTTTTGAGAAGTCAATGTTTTTCTTTCCACCTTTCCTCTTCTTCTTGCCCTTTGCTTTGCCTACAAGGGCCAAGCCTTCTTCCTCCTCTACATGAGTTGA
>ML780804.1:341969-393069 GCA_009831015.1 Picea engelmannii
GTCTATCCGGAAATTAGGTCAATCCCTTCACTTAAGGTGCCTCAACGAGAGGGTTAGGGTTTCTGCAACTGCACCTGCTAGTAACCCTAGCAGTAGTGATTTAGTAACTGCTCCTGCTAGAAACCCTAGCGGCAGTTCTTCAACGAGCTTAGTATCCTTATGGCTATGATCCCTTCCAGTGGTTAGACTGAATGAAGGAGGTGTGGGCCCATAACCTGTTAGAATATGATGGATTGTGCTCGTTTTACCATAGACAATATCACTATTGTCACCCAACCATAGGCCAAAGCCACCCTCCGAGCACCTTAACCTTGACAAAGAATCATTCCGGAAGAAAACCCTAGGCTAGATAGCCAGACAAAGGGTGGCGCACCTTTCTCCAAGGATAGCGCACCAAACAAGAGTTGATCAGATAGTCCAAACCATAACCAAGAGATAGTCCAAGCCAAAACGTAATCTGCTAGCTGCAGCAGCTGCAACGACAGCTCTCCTCTAAACTTGCGCACAAACTAGCTAACTGGAGTGCGCACAAGTGAGCTCTGCAGTTCTGAGAAATGCCTGCCAGAATGAAGACTAGCCTCTTGTATTTATACTAAATCTGGCAAACAGCCTAGGCCGACTTCTCATTCTGGGTGTTTATTTACTTAGTATATAATATTTTCTTCAGCCGACTTCTTCTTTTGGAGGCTAATAACCTAATACAAATTATCCTCTTGAGCCGACTTGTCTTCTAGGGTTATTAACCAACTAATTAGGGTTTCTTCTTGCTTCACGAAATATTCTATTCTCGTCAGGTTTACACGTGGAGGTAAATACCTCCCGCAGCTACCATAATATCAACAGGAAGGCGTTAGGGTTTGTGTGAGGCAAAACCTAGAGGAGAGTTGAAGTGCTAGGGTTAAAATCTTTGTGTGAGAAGGACCTAGGGTTTGTGGAAAACAAACCCTAGAGGAGATTTAGAGAGCTTGTGTGAGGAAAACTTGGATAAAGCTCAAGGGTGAACTTGGTGTTTATGTTAACTTGTTGTTGAGCCTTTGGAGTGGCTAGGAGTAGCTTGGTGTGATGCCTTGCTAGGCCATGATTGTTGGTTAGGGTTTGCAATTGATGGTGGATGCCCTAGCCAGGGTTTGGATATGTTGGAGAGTATTAGCTTGAGAGAAGCTTGAAGAACTATCTTGTACAAACTTTTGATAAGCTGTTGGTATGTACTTGTAACTTCATTTGTTGTATATATGAAGTGTACTTTGCTCTCCAAACTTTGTTTACTTGCGGATCTGATTTTCAGCTTATGTTATCATGGTGATTGAGTAGTTTCTAGTGCTGGTTATGTACATTGATTTAACACAACAATGAGATTTTGTTGAGTGATTTGATAAGTAAATAGAAGCTAAGAGGGCAGATTTGTGGCTGTAACAAATTGTTGTTTATAAGTTATTTTCACATCCGTTATATGTTGGGGATTGTGCCCTTAGGGTTGGAAACATAATTCCTTGGAAGTACATTTGTTCGGTTTTTATTTTCTTGAACTGCCTTGTGTAGTTGGTTGTACAGAAGTGAAATATATACTACTATGATATATACTTCAGATCAGCCCTAAGGCTGAACATTGACAGGAAATAGATCTAGGGAACCTCAAGGTTGAAGTGAAATTTCTGAATTTGCATTAAGCTCGGATTTTCAAAATTCCCGTAATATACTATATAATACAATTACAATGTATACAGTAGTATAAGAATATTATATGCCTTATAAGTATATTCCATACTATGTGTAATATTATATTATAATTCTACTCTTGGTATAACTCTAGTATACAATACAATATATGTGTGTGTGTAGACAGAGAGAGAGAGAGATCATCAGCATTTTTATATATGCAATATCTATGTGTACCTATCTAATATTTTCCAATGAGTATGCCATATTCCTATCTCGGTAACTTAGCTTGTAAGGATTATGATTGGGAAACCACCTTGGCAAGTGCTTGTCTTCTATCACATACAGAATGTTGTCCATGTGGGTGGCATAAAGGGTTGTTTCAGCATCTGTGATGTGTTGGGTGTGCTGAGTTTTGGTGTACCTCGGGAAGTGGTTCCCTTGTGGTTTGGAGCCTCTAACCACAAGAGGGAAATATTTACTCATTGTGCCTTATACTTTATGTCTAATGTCACTTTGACATTTTCCTAAGTCAAAAGGGTGAAATTTGTCACTTGAGTGAAAAGTGACTATTAATTCACTTTGTGGGTAAATTGGGGGACATAAAGTGAACTATGGAAAATTAACCCAAAGTGGGTTTTGAGTTGAGATTCTTTTTGAGAGATCTTAACCATGGATTAGATATGGCTTGGAGAGATCCTAACCATTGATCTTTTTAGGTTTCCTTATGATTCCTTAAGAGGGGCACATAGGGCAAAAGGAGGCTTATTCACTCTTTTGTTCACTTGGAGAGGAAGAGGAGAGCAATGGAGATGGGAATGGAAGCAAAGGAAGAGGGCAGCAAGGGCACCTCCTTTCATGGAGGGCTCTAGGAGGCTTTGGCTTCCATTTATTTGCGGTGTTCATGCTTGCTTGGAGGAGGGTGCACTATAGGAGGAGGGCGCACACCTAGCAGGGAGGTCTTCTACTTGTCAGATTGCTGATTGGAGTGTCTTGTTGGAGAGGTAGCACACAAGGGAAGATTTGTGTGCAAGGGTTTCTTCTACAAGGCTTTGAGCAGCAAGGGCGCAAGGCTAGAGTGGGATTGAGCAACAAAGGAGAAGGGCGCACCATGCTTGGGTGCATTCACCTTCTTGGACTTGTACAGCAGCTTGAGAGGGGCAGTCTTTGTATCAGGTTCATTTGTTTCATGTACTTGTTGTATCTCATGCTTTAGACTCTAGACACCACTTATATATACTTCCATTCCAAACTGGTTTTCCCCAGGGGGGGTTTATTCAGGGTCATATTGACCAAAAATACTTGTGTTCATTTCATGCATGCTTAGAGTGTAGATCAGCTTACTTGTGTTGTTAAGATCTAGAGGAAGTGTTACTTGTTTTGAGATTTATTGCATGTGCTAACCACTGGTTTGAAAACACTTGCAAGGGCACCTCAAAGAACACTTAACCTACAAAAACTATGGGCAGAAAGTTACTAAACTGTTTGCTGTCCTAAAACAGCAAAGGACAGTTTTGAAGATTGAAACTTAAAGCCAATCTCAAGGTCAAAGACAGACCTTAGTTGGCAGCCTCATAGGACCTCAGTTTTCTTCAGGGTGGAGCTAATACTTCGAAAATTCATGATCAGGCATTCTCAAAAGGATTTGGCAAGCATTACAATTAGTGTCCATGGAGTTGTGTTGGGAGCTTGATCATCCAAAGAGTGGATGGGAATTGGTAGTAAGATCAATGTGGACATTTCTCTCTAATCAGGGTCAGATATGCGTAATTCCTTTTTTTCAGGAAAGAAATTAGCTAAGCAGGGTTTCCACACCCTGGGAGACTTGTGGGATAAGGAGATTACAGGATGGTTGAAGTGGAGAAGAGTTGATTGTACACAATGGCTATCTACTGCTGGCAAGTAAGCTTTTCCAGGAATTCGCAAGATAATTCAGATTCCAATCTTTTCAAGATTTACTTGGATGCCAGAGAACCAATTTGGAAGCATTGGAAGTGATCTTAGTACAAACCTTTTATGGATTGTAGTACAAGAGATTTATATGAAAAAAACCCACCAAATGTCCTAATTAAAATGCAAAATATTGCTTGTTTAGAGTGCACTTTTTACAGTTTCGCGGCTCACTAAATCACACAACATATCTCAACAGCGAAAGTATGAATACAAATGATTTACTTGCATCTGATTGCTGTTCGATATTGCTAAAATGTCCAGAAAACTGAAATTCATCATAAAAAATACAACAATAAAACCCTAGAGAGAACAATAAGCTTGAAACTACAGTTTTAGATTTTTCAAGAAAAAAAAAGTTTTTAATGCAATTTAGAAATAAGTTTCCATGAGACAAGACAAACCCCTAGAGAGAACAATATGCTTGAAATTACAGTTACAAGACAAACCCCTAGAGAGAACAATATGCTTGAAATTACAGTTTTAGATTTTCAAGAACCAAAAAATGTTTTTATTGCAATTACAATTTTCCATGAGAATGGAAATTAATTAATGTAGGTAGAGCTTGCAATAAAGGACATAAGTTAAAATCCCTAGTTGATCAATAGTTTTGGAATCCCCCAAGGATGGATCAAACTAAACTTTGATGGGGCTTCTAAACACAAACCCAGACTAGATGGATCGGGAGGGGTGTTTAGAGATCGCCATAGACAGATCCTAAGAATTCATTATCATTTTTTTGGGAAAGGGAAAAATAATAAAGCAGAATTAGAAATTTGCATCCTCAGTATTATGGAGGCCCCTAATACAGGCTTCAGAAAGGTTATCTTTGAAGGGGCCTAGAAATTGGTAACAGACATCCTTAATGAGAAATCAAAAAGCTCATCATGGCAAGTGACTAGCCACATAACGTGGTGATAAAGGGGGATTCAATACTTTGAGGAGAGCAGGATTGTACATGTCAAAAGAGCAACCAACCAAGTGGTGGACTGGCTGGCTAACCAGGCTATATATTTGAAAAGTATTCGAGCCTTAGCCTTGACGTACTACCTTCCCTTGGTTGAAAAGGAAGATTGGAAAGAGGAATTACTTAGATACCTAGGTAACAGTCCATGTAGAACAAATACAATCAGATAATCCAAAATCATCCGACAGTCCATAAAATAGTTAAAAAAAATAATAGTCAACGTCACAGTTACTCCTAAAAATGACAATTCACAGCCATTTTACAGGAAACGCAGTCTCAGTCTCAGTCTCGTCAATGTCTGTTTCCATTCATGGAATGAAGTAATAGAATACAAAAATAACAAATAATAATAAAATGATTGTTTTAGATGCAATCAACTGTTTGAATTAGATTACCTTCCTTTGCTTCCAAAGGAGAAATTCTGCGTGGGAGATTGGGGTGGGACTTCGGTCGAGAGTTCCATTCCCTTCCGCGCCTTTTACTTCCTCCTGCTGTGGTGCGCCCATGTTTGTCGATCGATCGTGCTCTTTGTTTCTTCGAAAGGAGAACGTGTCAATGTAATGTATTTGGGGTCTTTGAAGTGATGAGTGCTAAAGGGTTGCATGGAATAATATAGATTTATTTTGGTTTTTAATGTGGTGTATAAATTGTGTGGACTTGCATTAAGCTTCATGGTAAAAAGTGGATTTTATGAATCTTTACTCTTTTGACAAACATATAAGGTATTTAAGTAAGGAAAGTTGTCATGGATTTAAGGGTTTTGTTTGAATTTTTCTTTTCAAGATTTTTGTTTGAAAATATATTTTTTTTCATGCAGCATTAGCAATAGAGGTTTTGGTCAATCTATGCTTATTATAATTAACATTTTTTCATTTAATATTTTTTTATAATTTTGTCTTTGGTCAATCTATATTTATTATAACTAACATTTTTTCATTTAAGATTTTCATAATTTTGACTTTATGTTCGATGCACAATGAAGTTCATCCAACAATAGACATATGTTCAATCGTCGTCTTAAAACATCTCAACAATACTTATACTTAGCCAATATTTCAATACTTAGACAACACAAAGTAAAGCAAGGAACATAGCATTCATCCAAGTAAAGTGACCACAATACAAAAGTATAGATGGCACCCAAGGCATATAACTTTATTTATATGAAAAATGTTACAATGTACCATAGAGGAGCACGGCCAACTGCCTACGGCTCATTTACAGACTACAATTACACAAGGCACAACTACCTACAAAATCTCTCATTTCAACCCCTAAAGCAACCACAGGCCTACCTCCTACAAGTCAAATCTTCTTCTTCTTTTCACTCAGTGGGTGCAATTTGCCCTACTATGCCAACCTTGGAAATTAGCACTATCGCAAAGCTCTTTTACACTTGTGTGAATGATCAATGCTTCTTGCCTTAGCACCTTTGAGGCGTCCTCTTTTTTATATGAGACTTTCCTTGCACTTGCAAACCCCTTCAACTCTAAGGTGGACCCAAGTGTCATCCATCAACTTTGTGTCCTTTGGTACCTTGTCCGTTGGCCATCTATGTCCAACAAGTGCACTCGAAGGTACATCCATCGACTAAGGGACGCTCACCCCCTTGGGTCCACACGTCCGGCTCACGTGCCCAAGGAATCCCAACTCGTACAAAGGCAACATGGAATGGCTCACCACTATGTCCATTGATAGGGAAAGCAACATCTGGCATGGCAACCTTCTTTGGCAACCATCTGTGCCACCTAGGTAATGTGCCTACTGCAATCCATAGGTAGAGGCCTTACATGAGTGGTCTTCATATAGGAGGCTCCTCCCTTGTTGATGTAGAGGCCATGTCTTAAAATAAGTTTTAAATATGGGCACCATTGCAAAGGGTTTTTAGCGATTTTATGGCAACCAATATCCACAGAGTTGTAAGGCCTTGAAGGCCCTGTCAAACTATGGTGTTCCCTTCTGATCCCTACATATGTCCATTACGCCCATCAATAATGGCATGCAATTCATGTCTCGTGAATAGTTATGCAGTATCATTTCATCCATCACATATGCATGCAATGCATGACTTTAAACTAGAGACACAAAAGTACGATCAAATCGTCTTCACCTATTAAATGTGATTTTCCTTATATTTTGGGGATGATGGAAAGTTAGGTTAGATGTGGTTGTTACTATTCACAACAACGTTTTAAAGGAGATGTCTTGACTTGGAAAACAAACCTGGACTCTATTAAAAATGTAACAGCAACATTTGGAATTATTCTAGTGGAAAATTGTTTTGGAATGGAGAAAATGCAACAACATCATTTCAAATTATTCTAAGGACATAGACAAACTTGGACACTGGAGAAAATGCAAATTGATAATAGCGCATACGTGCATCCCCGGTTGAACAAGAAATGTTTGAGTCTTGATTGGAGCTTCCTGTAAGAGCTAAAATGAAGTATGTTACCCTAGACATTGTTAGAGTGAAGTATGTTAGCCTAAAAATTAAAAACTATTGTTTAATGTAATGTTAAGGTTTCCCAAGGTAGGGCCCCACACATTATTATAAGAACCAAGTCTAGTAAAATTTGAGCCTAAGACTCATCACATTGAGTTATCCTAAGTTATAAATGATTGCTTGATTTTGGTTATTATGGGATCCTAACTCCCTTTAATCTAATTATTGTTACAAGGAAGTAGTGATCGACAATGGTTCGAACCACGAGCAATCTACAACCTCTCTTACATTGCCACCTCAAGCAAAGGAGGCATCATTGGGTTTAGCTTCGAAGAGAGGGATATATTGCATACTTATTGTTGATTAATGAAACACTCAAATAGTGAAGGCTCCAAATAGGTCAAGTTTAAGAAACAATCCTCCTAGAGTCAAGAGGAGGACTAGTGGAAGGACCAATGTACCTAAGGGATGAATCTAATGACATCACATGAGAGATTCAAAAGATTAAAAAAATTGAAGTTTGTCAAGGGTATCAATGGATAGTAGGAAGAGGTATGGATATCCAACATGAAAATTGCAACACACCCGACCCCGTAATCCTTATTAGGCTAGTGGGGCATACACAATTCCTCTTCTTTCCTCTAACTTGTTCTTCCAACCACAACACCTTACTTCAATTCTAAGCTCACACGTGGATTATGCTCTTTGAGAGTTGTCCAACGACTATCTTTATGCTCAAATCTGAGCTCTGGACAGAAAGATATACCCTTTACAAGTTCCTATCCATTTTCCAAATGATGACATCATCATGTCCACATGGACCCACTCCACATGTGTTGGATGACGTCACCAGTCCACTAGCATCCACGTGGACCTACCCCGCACTTTCTGGCTAACATGTTTTGTTATTATATCCTTGAACGCGGGTCATTGGGATTTCAAAGATCGCAAGTCTATCGGGATCTCTTTATCTGACAATTTCCAACGGAATGTCCATTCAATAAAGTTCTTTAATCCTTCCAAAGCTCACAACCTGCAAGGTTGCGGACTCACTCTATCGAGCTCACCCTTCAAGAAATCATTCCGAGCAAATTCCTCCCGCGAACAACCTCATGCAAGCCTATTAGGCACTTCTCCATCAGGATCGCATCATCAAGATGTCGACTTAGAATGCACACAAATTCTTCTGGAATCCCATAATCCACGAAGCTATCGGGAATTTCCCATCGAGGTGGAAACCCTAACATAATCGTGAATTCATCCACGGTCTAAAGCCCACAAGTCTATCATATTCACTCCTTCATGCTCCTCACCTTACACCGCTACAGGATCTCCTTGAAACCCGACTCCCAATAGATCAAACGATCCACGTTCATCGAGTTTGTCGATGAATGGTCAAGATCAACTCTCGATGCTTAATCTATTCCTTTCGGTGCTTACCAATGGCATCTGTGGGTCCCACCTCTACCCAATTGTCATGAGGCCTTCATGCATTTGTCTATCCTTTGTCGACATGTACCCAATGACGGGCTTCTACTTGTCACTCAACTGACGTGGCACTCATGCCACCATTTGTTGACATGTCATCTAACTCAACATGCTGACATGGCCTTCTCTTCAGCATCCAGCCCTCCCAGGACAACATGCTTGTCCAATAGATCGGATGGTCAACAATCGTGTTGACCAACGACCCAGATCACCGCGGGATCCCAAACTGCATGATCTTTAGCAGGCTCTTTGGTACTCCGCCTGATCCAATGGCCAAGATATGTTTGATCTAACAACCCATAATCATTTTAGGCTTGCAGGTGCGAGTAAATTACCTCGATCAGACTCAAATCGTCAGAATTTTTGCCTTACCTTGTCTCGTGATTTTCCCGAAGCCTGCAACCCACAACACCTTCGGACTCACTTGTTTGGGCTCGCACCATCGGGATGTTAACTAACTTGCTCACGACTCTTCTTGAAAACCCGAACCCCGATGGACGACCGGGATTTACTCCCGACATGATGGACGGTCCTCATCCTCTCGGGCTTGTGCCATCAATATTTCCCCTCTTCATAATGACAAGTTATCACAAGTCTTCTGAATGAGCCTTTCCGAAAGGATTTTCCCGACCGTCGATCTCTAACAGAAGGTCAAGATCAACTCTCAATGCCCAACGCACTGTCTAGATTTATCTGTGGTGCTTGGAATTATGACATCCACCACTCCAACCCGAAATAAGTAAACAACCATCGTGGCAGTCCACGTTGTTACTGCCACATGGCTCCACATCCTCAACACATCATTGGCATCACGGTTCCTTTGGGACATAATTCCACATTCAAACCCTACTTTTCCAATAAGGCATGTCCTCGTTGACTCTGCAAGCTAGTTGATGGTTATGATAAGTCAAGGTTCCCATATCTAAGATTTAGAACTTTGGAATAAGTCCATATTTTAAAAATCATGGGTTCCCGACTACTGGATATCAAGGTTTAGTTTACTTATAAATTTGTCACCTATTATTAAAGCCTGCAAATTGTTGCAAGGCCTACCTCTATATTTATGATAAAATAATAATAGATGGGGTCCCCTAGAAGAAAACATAAGTGATTATTTTCAAGGATAACATTTCCCGCAGCATGTTTACATTTCATCATATCATTTGCAATGTTATTTCAGTTTTGATGCTTCAAAATAATTGTACGTAGATCAAGAATTCTTATGATGTTTGGGTAACGCAAATGCATGTTTGCATTTGAATGTGGTATATGACAGCTTTGAAAAGACATCAGGTCACGGTAACTCTGTTTATTTCTCATTGGTATGGAAGCGTTAATATGGCATTCATTGAATGGATTTACAAAGGGTTGATTATATGTTGATGTCCAAAGTAATATCTTATGCTATAACATTCAAATCATAATATGTTATAGACATGAAAATCATAAACTTTTAAAATTTTATTTGATTATGCTTTGCTTTTGGCGATTCATATGTATGTGAAAGTGACAAGATTTAAAAGAGCAACAAAAACATATCAAAGTGAAGTTTCACAAACTATATATTACATAGTTGTTTGATTGTACGTGATTTGATTGACATCTAACTTTACATACATATGGTATATCGTACACAAAGGTAGGGACCTTGGCCTATTGATATGGATATAAGCGTTGATATGGTTGTCATGAAATACAACATTAACATGATATATGGAGATAGCATTTAGTTGAAAAGGGCATGGACCTCGAGGTTGGCATAAGTTATGAGGTATATACAATTTCATTTGTTATTGCATTGAGTTGGCATCAAGCAATTGCATATGGTATGTTATGGTTTGTTGACATAACATATGAGAAATTAATATTTTGTTAACCATGTATTGGTATAAGTGATATCCCAAAGTTTTTGTCGCAACTCATATGGGATATGAAAAGTGAGTTGGTCATGCTTTTAATACGATGGGACATGGGCTGTAATGTTGATTTGGATTGCGCTTTACCACCCTTTCATGAGCTAGGGTTCATGTGATTTGCCTTGTTTCAGTCTATGGAGAAGAGTTGTGCCCAACTTGAAGAACTGACCCTATGGTTGTTGCTACCTGCCTGGTCATTGTGGTAATTGTCTTGGCTCTCGTATAAACTCACCATTGGATACAGTAAGTACACCAGCTCTTAAGCATCATTTGCATATAAATTTGTTAGTAAATGATTAAGTGTCGACTCTGGTTGGCTATTTGTGAGTATAAAAGCTCTCTTTCCCTGTCTTTTCGCTTCTTAAGAAAGTCATTTGAAATGAAATTTTTGTAAAGAAATGGTAGTTGTCAGATACAATCTGAGTTTGGTTTCAATGCTTGTGCATATCACTGATCACTCTCTCATTTTCCATCTCATGTGTGTCGTTTTTGTTGATGAAGATTTTAAATGGTAAAATTTGGGATGTGGGTCGAACCCATTTACGTGGTATGCATAGAAAGTGAAAGAGGTTGAACCTAAGTTCAATTTGTTTTTACTGGTAGTGAAAAGATTTCATGTTGAAGTAACGAATATGGAGCTCAACATGCTATTGATTTCATAGGTTTGTTTTGACGCACATGTTGTATGGTTTCTTTTTGTTTTGACTTGAGTCATTCTTCCTCAAAGTCATGTCCTAATGGGGTTTGAATATGGACTCATTCTTGTAATGAAGAAGTTGAAAAGAGGTCGAACCCACTTATGGGGGTTTGAATGCGAATATGTTAGACTCAAAGACTCATCCATACTCTATTAATAATATATGTCCAACCCGTCGTTTCTTTTTGAAGTTTCAAGGATACCTGTTGTCTCATCCCTCCTTGATTATTCCCATTGAAATGATCTCCATATCACTATGTTCATAACCATGTTAAAATCCAAGCTCAAATTTGTTGGAACAATGGTGTATTAAAATATTTGTTTGTTGTTAGAGAATGAGTTCAGGCCACAACTTTGTTTTAAGGATTCTAACGTGCACATAGAATTTTTTTCGGCTTACCCTGTTGATGGTCGACTTGACCAAAGTCGTGTTAATATGGTCAGCTTTTTGTTACAACAACAAATATAATTGTATAGGGTTTTTATTGTGTATTTATCATACAATTCTTCCTCATTGTGAAAGGGTTTCCACATTGGTAATAATGAACCTATTGTTTCATAAATGACTACACATTGGCTCGTTTCACATACCTTCATTATGTTATAAATCTGCAAACCTAAATAGTAACGATTGGATGGCATTGGTGGATTAAAGAAATTGGAAATTGTTGAGTTTGATTAGAAATCACATGTTGACTATTTTGTGGTGATGTGGAGTTTTAATGTGGCATGGCAAAAAGTGATTGTTGAGTTTAAAAGTTTACATTGACATTTCCCCTCATACATTTCACTTTTCATAAAGCTATTTCTTTTTTATCCCACTCATATAAACTGTATTTTTTTTACATTCATTTCCCCTGTCTATGTATTTAAAAGATATACGTCTTGAAGAAGAATTGTTTTTTGACAGCATGGTATATTATGAAAAGGGTATTTATTTCAACATGTGAAATTATGGTTTTGTGATTAATGGCTTAAGATGGTTTCATCATGGTTGATATTTGAGTATAGAAAGTGAACATGAACTTTCGTTCATTCTTGTCATAATACCATTTTCCGCAAATTACACCTCCTTTATCATCTTTCTAGTCATATATTTTTGGTTCGTTTCACGCGTGCGTGTGTCCTTCTTAACGCTGGGGAGATTAGACCTAGGGTTCGTCTAGAATTGACCAACAAAATCCCAAAGCATCGACATATCAATCTTCAGCCAAGGCCAAAGAAGGTCTCACCCAAGATGCAATGAGGATCACAAAGACCATATGGTCTTGTGTTGGGGATGAAGGACTAAACATACACAGATCCATCTAGGTTGTCATTCATACCTTCCATAGTTGACAACTTACTAATATCAATGTGCTAAAACAATACACAAACATATCCAATTGATACATAAGGGACACATGATATATCGGGAACTGTTATAGCTTTATTAGCATCCTCATTCCATCAGGCACAAAAATATATTAAGCAAAACATACATAGACAACAACAGGGTCTCATATTCATATATGAGATTTACAATACAATGTGCCATGTGCATTCTTCTATACCTTAAACATCTGACAAACTCAGACACATGATTACAAACATTACAATGTTACCGAGACTCGGAGCGAGCTCTTCGATAATAGACAACAACAATGACTCAATGAATCAACCATAACTAACGTCAACCTTCTCTTTGTCGTCCATGCTTCCTTTTATAGTAATCTTGACTCTGGAGTTCTATCCCTTTTAGCTCTGCTCCACTCGCTTAACTAACTAACAATTTCACACGCTTTTGTCACCATATTGCACTCCACGTAGCCTTTTCGCATTGAGGAAATATTAATTTCCACGCCGGCTCATCCACTGTATGCTCCACGTTCCCTTATGCTGTCGGCATTAATCATTTCGGGGAGATTTCCCGATGATTCCTTTCTTGATTCTAGTTTGCGTCTTTTTTATTTCTAACGTGCATCCCAAAACTCAGCTTGATGCGCTTTACCAAAACTTGTCAAAACTTGATCCAACACGCACTTCTTCTCAACCCTCACGCCTCTTCTTGGACTCGTGAAAAACTGGAATGAGCGTGCACAACTTCATTTGTGTGTGTGTGATTAACCCAAAAATTTGGGTGCCAACAGGCCCCCACCACTATTACTTGGATCGTCCTCGATCCAACTTCCTCATGAAATGACTTATGGAATTTGAGTAAGAGAAAATCATCATCAGGGACTGACCAAAGTTTCAAACCAAGTTGTGGTTGCAACCGGGCTTGAGTAAGAGAAAATCATCTAGCTAGGCTATAGTTGCAACCCGATGTAGGTCCTGGAATGAGTCACATAGGATCCAAGGTAAGCGATGGATTTGGGATTCCTTTGGCGAGAAACTCAACCCTTTCTCTTTGAAGGTGTTTGTGGTGGTGAATGAGGGATCTGTTTAAAGCACACCATCCAAACACCGACCTTCAATATGAACTTAAGTTCCATGTTGGGCGCAGGCCCATTTTGGGGAAAAGACCATTTTTGGAGAGAAAAGCACTGAGTGGAAAAAAGACATCTGGAAGGAAAAGTAGCACGTGCGAGGGAAGCATGTGAGGCGCGCATGCAAGGGAGACCTAACTACATTAGGGTTAGGGTTTTTGCAATATATTGTAATGGTTGATAAGCCAAGAATATGTATAAGTAGTACCTAGGAGGTCTAGGGGGGGAGACACAGAGAGGGAGGAGTGAGAAAGGCTAGAACTGTGACATTATGTACATTGATGAGCTAGAAAAGAGTCGAGCAACTCGATCCCGAGGGTTAAATCGAAGGCTGAGGAGCCTGGTGCGATCTAGTCAGCCTCACATGGATTGGTAAGCCTATTGAGTTTGTAAGATCCAAGACTGTAAACGTGTGCGACGCGATATATTGTTGAGACATAATAAAAGAGCTTGAGAGCCAAATCTTTGTGGACGTAGCCCAGGAGGGGGTGAACCACGGTAAAACTTGTGTTATGTGACTAAATGTTATGCATCTCCATTGTTGTTAATGATTAAATGTTAGATAAATGAATGAAGGAACTAGTTAGATCTGATATTTCACATGCATGAGTAAGAGTGACTGATTAATTAAGATGTTAGACTAAATAAATGAAGATCACAAGGTACAACCACAAATCCCCACTTATTCCCAGGCTGCAAGCATCTGAGTATTGCAGCCACCCATAGAACTATCTCGGGTGAGACTGCGCAGTGCACTCTATGTACTGCGATGCCTTCTAGTTTACCAGGGGGGGCGATAGTTTTAGAGGGCTTTTGTTGGAAGCTTGTTAAATCTGAACCCGGGTCAACTTATGACAGTAAGGTAAGATCAGAGTAGATAAACTATTAAACCAACAAATGGTTCCATTGCCAGTTGGAACAAAATGGGATTGAGTGAATAAAATCTGTTGAAGAGGAGTAAAAAGAATGTCAGATATGGCGACAAAATGTTAAAAGAATGAGAATATAAAAGGGGATGTTGAGACCATGGAAACCAACGAAAGCAGAGATCGAGAGATGGTTGAAAACAAAGGAGTTGGAGTTTGTGCAGAAAGATAACAGAAACCCGAAGTTAACACCGCGCAAATATCTGGACAAGTATGTATTCAACGACTTGCATGAAGTATTTTTCTGTGATTTCCCGCATGTGTTGCAGGAGTGGATATTAAGGTTGAAAGACAACCACCCTACAAATCAGATCAGACAACTAGAGTGAAATCCTGTGGAGATCGCGCAGTCGCAACAAGTTGACAATAAATTTACGTGCGCAGTAGATTTTTGGTTAGACAACATTTTTGCAGGATTTATCACAGAATTTGGAGTAGATACTTCGAAGTATTACATCGCAACAGAGAAAGAGGTCCTAAAGGGACCTCGAGGTAGGTATATCAGATTGCTATATACTTCCAATAAGATATTACTATATAACAAAGGTGTAATGACAATGGCCTCATATAGCTAAACTTCCCTACGTGCATGGGGGAAGGGGGAAAGTACTGACAAGAGACGGAGAAATGGAGGAAGAAATGGATAGAGGAAAGAAGGAGGAGGCTTTAGATTCAATCATGATGGAGGAAGACCAGAGCAAGCAGATCATGGCAACAGCTGGAAGAACGCGCAGTGGAGTACCCTACCAATTTAAGATGAACAACAAGAAGAGAGTCATAGCCGCGAGGGAAGGCTTGGCAAGTGATGAATAAGAGGTAGAGGATCTCCGGGCTGTGGAGCAGATTGAGGAAATCTTGCACGCGACATATGAAAGGAATACAAGAGGTCCAAGAGCAGGAACATAAGGCAACACTCCTATCCATATCAGTGTCAGTGTGGAACCCATAAACCCATGTGCGACTAATACACCAATAAGAAAACCACCATTTAGACAACCAAATTTCGGGGGAAAGAAGACAACAAGAAGTACATCTAGTCAAGGAGCAACAACTGGAGGAGCCAGTTCAGGAAGTGGTAGCCAAGTATCTACATTGAGCGGAGGTAATAGCTCAACATTTAGGATGGCAGGACATGATTCCACCATCATATTACCAAAATTTGAGGGAGAGGCATCGGAGGACCCTGAGAAGCACTTGTTCATTTGTGAAAATATATGGGAAGAAAAACAGATCATAGATGAGGACACTAAAATTGCGTAGTTAGCCATCACGCTAAGAGACCGCGCACTAGATTGGTACATGAGCTTAGCTGCAAATAGTCCACTAGGAACAACAAGAACGATTGTGGATATCAAGAAGCTATTGATAAATGAATTCCAGAAGCCTAGCTCATAGGATCAATACATGAATGAGATGATAAAGATCAGACAGAAACCAAGAGAATCTGTGTGGGAGACTAACCAGAGATTCAAACGATTGAAGGGAAAGCTAAAGTATGTCGTGACAAACATGCAACATAGGCATATGTTTGTCAACTCGCTGCTACCACATTTGAAATACCCTTTGAGACAACAAAAGTTTCAGACTCAGGCAGAGGCTCTGCAGGCAGCCCTACAACTGGAAGAGAACCAATATCAGAAGACAGATACAGCCATAGAGGAGCTGAAGGAGGATCTGAATAACTTAACATTTCAATTAAACCAGAACAGGGGTAAGGACAAAAGAGAAGTTGTTTGGTGTACCACATGTAGGACAGGATGACACCAGAAGAATGAATGCCCAACATGTGCGCAGTACATGGAAACAGGACTGCCAAACTCTTTGTCATCAGGAGGACTATGGTGCGAGATCTGTAAGACACAGGGGCATGATCCATATCACTATCCAATGATGCAAAAATACCAGACGGTGCCTAAGAGTTCATATTGCAACTTTTGCAAGTCAGTAGGCCATGATGACAAAGATTGCAGGACAATGGAGCTGTTGAGGGAACGAACATCAGATACCTGTAGGGTGCAGGCAGAGACGATGACAGGGCAAGTTGCACCACAATTTAACCAAGTACCAGCCCCATATAACATTGTGCCACAACAATATAACATTGTGCAGCCGCAGTACAATACCGCGCATCCACAATATAATCTTGCGCAGATTAACCAGGCACCCCAGTACAACGCACCACAAGGAGATCGAGCTGCCTACAGAGGTGGAGGATGAGGTAGAGGAGGCTTTGGAAGAGGCAGAGGACCGGTGGTATGTCACAACTGTCAAAAACCAGGACATTATGTAAGAGAATGCCCACTTCCACCTGCAACATGTATGTATTGTCGCGCATCAGATCATGACACAGAAGACTGCCAAACACTATTAGGGAAGATCCAGGAAAAGAGAAATCAGAACAATCAGAATGTTCAATGAATTTCTACAGAAGTAAGGGATGATGGAAGAAATATCAACATAGTTACGTGCGGAGGAGCTAAGACAGGAAATGACGCAGTAAAACAAGATCCAACACAACACCAATGGGTGAAGAAGAATGTCGAACCACAGAAGCAGTCTGATGCGCAGAACGAAAAAGGGATATTCAAGCAAGCCAGACAAGAATTCTTGAAGCCAGACATTGCATCTACATCAACTGCACAACATACTCAGGACGTACCAATGTATGAGATGCCTTCCTCACTGGATCATACTATTGAAGCGCAATCTCTAGGATAAGTAAGTTCCATAAAGGCTTTTCTGCAATCCTGTGTTAAGCTATTAAATGACCAATAATCTGTTAAAATTTGAAAAATATGCTAGAAAGATGTAACTCAAAGGTAGAGGGGAAATTAGAACAGAAAACAATCAATCACCTGTATACAAGAAGGAGGACAAACAGGGAATTCAGATTAAATGCTAACATTGGAGATTTCAATATGGGGGACATCATACTAGATTTAGGCTCTGAGGTGAATGTACTACCCAAAAAGACATGGCAATGTATGGGATATCCCACATTAGGATATTCACCAGTTCAACTGAAACTATCAAATCAACACAGAGTTCTACCAATTGGAAGGCTAAAGGGTGTGACAATAGATCTAGATGGAGTGCGCACTAAGGCAGACTTTGAAGTAACAGAAATAATGGATGGCACAACACCTTATCCAACATTGCTTAGATTGGATTGGGCGTTTGACAATCAGGCCATAATCAATTTGAAGATGAGGAAGATGACATTCGAGTCAGGAGAATACAGACTCATTGCACCACTAGACCCATCAGAAGGAGAAAGGTTTGTAGAGCCTACTTGTTTAGACCTGGAGGAAATTAACCAGTTATACAGAACTACCACGCGAGAAAAAGATTATGTGAATCCAACTGGAGATGGGGTACTCAGTTGGAGAAGTATCATGTCATGCACGTCATATTCAGATATAGGGTTGGAAAATTGGCAGCATAGATTACATGAAGTCTTCACAAGAAGATGCGCAAGAATAGACTGCGCAATACGATGGGTAGGTATAGAGATAAGAGAACCTCCTAGATTTCATGGGGTGAATGACTTAGAAGAATTCCTAACAAGATATGAAGATGAAGTGTTATCAAATCATAGGATCTTAACTCTTGACATAACATTCAAGGCAACACCTGCAATATGGTGGGGTGTGCACAAAGAGACCGTTAAATACTGGTACCAATGCAAACGATTACTGCACATTACATTTGGTGCAGAGCAGAAGAGCAGAATGATGCAAAGATATGATGGACAAGGGTCACCTCTGGAACACTTGGAGAAGTGCAGAACATTATGGATGATGACAGCACCAGAGAAATGGCCTCATCACTTTATTCATACACTAGAATGAATCCCAGAAAACTTGTATGTGGACCAAGAACTCCACAGAGGAACTGCAGAATGGACAGTATTACAACGGAATTTTACAGTCACTTTCTCATTTGAACATGAGAACCCCAACATAGATTCAACACTCAAACAAATCAGAGGGGTGATATTCATTAAGGAACCAGAAGTTGAACTTATGATAGGAGATCAACAACATAACAGACATACAGTGAAAGAACTACTGTCATGCTACCATGTGCAGAAAGAAGCACCAGATGAAGAGGACCCACACAACATTCAGATAACAAAGTTTGAAGGTGAAAGAGGGGTGGAAGGTCCACCTCTGGAATCAGAAGTGTTTTTTGCGCCAATCAAGGTGAAGAAAGACAACATTGGGACAATTGAGAATCCCAAAATGGCCAACATTGGAAACTACTGGGATGAGCAAACAATATAAAGCATAACAGAGTTACTGCGCGAGTACAGTGACATGTTCTCGACAACCTTTACAGGGATGAAAGGCATAGCAAGAGAGCTAGGAGAGATGAATATACCTCTCAAATATGAGGCTAGATCAATCAGACAATGACCATACAGACTGAACCGAATATATAAGCAGAAAGTAAAAGCATAAATTGATAGGATGTTGGAGGCTGGAATCATGCAACCAATAGAAGAATCAGAATGGATAAGCCCTATGGTAGTTCGGGAGAAGAAGCAGGGAGGGATAAGGATATGTGTCGACCTGAGGAAGATGAATGATGCTTGCCTTCATGACCCTTTCCCTGCCCCTTTCACAGATGAGGTATTAGAGAATGTAGGAGGCCAGAAAGCATACTCATTCACATATGGATTCTCAGGCGACTATCAGATCAAGATAGCCCCATAAGATAGGTACAAGACCACTTTTGCCACAGAATGGGGTTCCTACCAGTACATAGTCATGCCTTTTGGATTGAAGAATGCACCAACAATATTCTCGAGAGTAGTCATAACTGCTTTTAAAGAATTCATCCATCAATTTTTAGAAGTATACCTGGATGATTGGACATTATACAGTCTGTTGAAGGACCATGTAGAGGTGTTAAGGATGATGTTAGAAAGATGCAGGCAGTGTCAGATATCATGAAATATCAAGAAGTGCATCTTTGGGACACCTTTTGGGATAATATTGGGCCATATAGTGTGCAAACAAGGCTTCTAGTAGATCCTGCCAAGATTGCAGTAATTGTCAATTTACCACCACCAAAATCAGTACGTCAGTTGAGAGCAACATTGGGACACACATGATACTATAGGAAATTCATAAAAGGATATGCGCAGATCACTACATCGATGGAGAAATTGTTGAGGAAATATAGTAAATTTCAGTGGAATGAGGACTATCAGCAAGGATTGGACACTCTAAAAGAGAAGATGGTAACAACACCAATAGTAATATTCCCTGATTCGAAAAAGACATTTCATGTGCATGTAGATGCATCAGCTATAACACTTGGAGGTATTCTAGCGCATCCAAGAACGGGGGAATTAGACCATCCTATAGCATTTGCTAGCAAAAAACTGCCAGACTCAGAGCATAATTACAATACCATAGAAAGAGAAGGCCTAGTTATGGTCTATGCACTCCAGAAGTTCAGACATTACTTACTGGGCAAACATTTCAAGGTGTTTACAGATCATTCAACTCTCAAATACCTAGTCAATAAACCAGTGTTGGGGGGAGAATTTGTAGATGGTTATTGTTGTTCCAGGAATTTGACTTTGAAGTGATAGTCAAACCAGGGAAGTTGAATACATGACCTGATCACCTATCAAGGATCACTAATGGAGAGGAACCTATGAACTTAGAGGACAACTTCCCCGATGCACAGTTATTTTCAATACAAGTAGCTGATGAATATTTTGCTGACATCATTCAATACTTGAGTACAGGGACCACGCCACAAGAATTCAACATTGCACAGAAGAAAAATATGTTAGTTTGAGCTGAAGACTATCAATTGATTGCAGGACACTTATACAAGATGGGTGCAGACAACATCTTGAGATGTGTACTAGAACATGAAAGACCTAAGATTTTAGCAGAGGCCTATGAGGGAATAACAAGAGGACATTATGTAGACAAAGCTACCACACAGAAGGTATTGCGCGCGGGACTATGGTGGCCCACTATTCACAAAGATGAAAAGGACTACTGCCAGAGATGTGATATATGTCAGAGGGTTGGTAAACCTAATAGACCAGACAAGATTCTCCTAAGACCACAAGTAACCTTGCAGGTATTTGACAAATGGGCAATAGACTTTGTAGGACCAATTAACCCACCAACAAAGAAGTCAGTAGCAAGGTATATCATTACTGTGACAGGGTATCTAACGAGATGGGAAGAAGCAACACCAGTAAAATATTGCAGTGCAGAGACAACAACACATTTCTTGTTTGAGCAAGTGATCACTAGATTTGGATGCCCAAGGATTTTGATGAGTGAATAAGGCACTCACTTCATTAATAGTACTATTAGGGCTATGAATGAGGATTTTGAAGTCTATCATCAAAAGAGTACACCATATCACCCTCAAGCAAATGGAACAATGGAAGCCTTTAATAAGATCATAGAGAATGCATTGACAAAGATCTGCAACATCAACAGGGACGATTGGGACTTTAAGATACCAACAATACTATGGGCATACAAGACTACATGCAAAAAGTTGATAGGCAGACACCATTCAGGTTGGTGTATGGAAAAGAAGCAGTGGTGCCATTAGAATTTTTGGTACCTAGTCTGTGCGTAGCATCAATCACCTACATGACAGAACGAGGTGCAATCAAAGAACGACTAAGTCAGTTGATGGAAATGGAGGAAGATAGGATCCTAGCGGGATTTCACCAAGAGGTACAAAAAGCAAGGGACAAAGCTTGGCATGACAAAGATATTAAAAGGAAGAGTTTCAAGGAGGGAGACCTAGTCTTGGTGTATGACAATAAATTTCTTCAACACCTAGGAAAATTCAAAATACATTGGTTGGGACTATATGAAGTGAACAATGTCACAGATGGGGGAGTTGTACAGTTGAAAGATTTATGAGGTATAAAACTTGGAGTAATGATCAATGGGAGTCGACTGAAGGTCTACAAGGACAGTCGACCTCATAACACTTAGAAAGTTATTGCGTAGTAAAGAGTGATGTATATAAGGGAAAAAAAAAAGTATGCAAGAGCAATAAACTATTAAAGCAACATTCCATCAAAAGAGAGCATCATCCTCTGCTTGTCTTTTTGTTTTGATAGGGCAAGGAAGAAGATGGGGACCTCTGAGCTTAGTGGAACTGATAGCCAAAGTGTTGGGTTATCCACTTCCGCAAATGTCAGTATGCATGGAAACATATTAGAGTAACGATCCTGACAAACTAAAGAGTTGGGATTGTGGAAAATAAGAGAGTAGAGCCTCTGCTTAGTAGATGATGATGAAGTGCCAATCTGTGTGAAAATTGGCATGTGGGTTATGGGGTGAGGTTGGGAATCACACGTCCCAGAATGTCTGTGAAATTGGAGCATGAGAGGGGAGATGAATGGGCGGAATGTGGAAAGATAATAGTGAACAGAGAAAAATCGGGGTTGTGGGGGACATGAAAAAGAAATCGGGAATGGGACGTGGAGAATTTCTTCAACGAATGCATGGGCGGGAGTGAGTATATGTTGGCATAGGGGCAAACCCAGGGTTCAATGCTACAACAACGCACCAACAAAGCCCTAACTACCGACCCTTTCGGCAACACCTGCGACGTAGATGAAGTCTCACCCAAGGTAGAGGCAGGGGTGGTTGCAAGACTCAGGTGTCTGCAACCTTAGCCGGGACACAGATACGTGATTCTAATACTTAATAAAGCACTTAGCACCGTCAGTCCTCAATATACAATCAATAATCACTTCGCTGATAAAACAGGGCTTCACAACATTCACATTGATATAACGTACTTAAGCACTTAACATCAATAGATAGGTCAGATCTAGCAGATCAAGCACTCAACACATTCATATAGACCAGATCTAACATTCTTATTCATCATTAGCAGTAAGCATAAGCATATCTATCTAATCATCTCTAAGCACTTAGCAAAAGGAGATATAAACACGTCCAGACAAGCACAAAGCAAGACAACGCAGTGTTTACGTGGTTCACCCCCACCCTGGGGCTACGTCCACCAACTCTTCTTCTTTATTATCTTTAGTCAATCGGTTATAAGCACAGATCTATCAAAACCCTACTCCGCGTAGGACAAAAGATCTGCGCAGCTCGCTAGATCCTTCTTCCTTGTGATACAACACAAAGCCTTCCACAATATGTTACAAGGACCTGCACTTAGCTCTGCAAGTCTCTTACAACCATGCACAAAGCGCTTACAGACTCTACTTGCACTTAGCATGCATTCACATCACATATATGCACCATTCAACTACTTCTTACATTGCATATCCTTCTATTTATACATACAAAATAGGCCTTAACATGGGTAAAACCTTGGGTTGACATCCCAATCCTGTTACATAATCCCAAAAACCCAAAAAGGACCCAAAAGTGGGCCGAGATCCCTTGATCTTCGCTTCGTCTTGTGCTCCTCCTTTGACAGGCTGTTGAAGTCCCAAAATAGGTCTATATGTTTTGGGAGATTCTTTGTCAAGGGCCAACAGGCCCCCAACACTCACCTATGACTCGTCCCGAGTCACTCTGATATGACCGATTATGCTTTGAAGGCCTTTAGTTGCTTCGACCTGCTGCTGTGTGATGACCTCTTGCTCAGTGAACTCTTGGATCACTGTGTTGTTCACGGGCCCTTCTAGGCACTGTTCTACTGTGATGAAAACCTTTTCTAGCTCTGCTCCTCGGTTTTCAACCTCTGGAATTGGCACGCCTTATCTTGTACTGGTTGAAGCCGTTGAGTAACTTCCATCACTCTGCTTTGAATTGTATGGATCTGTTGTTGGGCGGTGCATTGCTCCCGAGACCGCTTCAACCTTTCCACAGCCAACAAGGCCTTCATATGTGCTTGTAGTGTGTTTGTGTGTTGCTTTTCTTCCTTGAGTTGAGACTCTAATGCCTGTAACTATGGATTCTCGGTGAGTTTCTCATATGTTTGGGCACTGCGGTTACTCAACTGCTTGCACTCCAAGGCAAGAGCTTTTAGTCTATCAACTGCACTGCGGGCAGTTGCTTCCCTTTGGTCTCTTACATCTTGAGGGGTCTCGAGCACAGTGTGGAGCTCCAAGTCTGCTATGTGCTGTTGGAGTTGTTGGATTACTTCTTCAAGTTGTGCCACCTACTGTGGAACTCGCTCTTCGGTCTTTACTTCTATGACTGTCACAGAGTGAAGTGCTCTATGAACCATTTCATTTACTTTGAGTTGCTCTGCGAGAAACTCTTCCTTGCTCTGCTGCAATTGTGCTTTTTCTTCATCCCACTTCGCTTGTAGAGCAATCTTTTCCCATTCTGCAGTACGACATTGTTCTACAAGGTCTCCCTGTACTTGTGCCAAAGCCTGGGTAGCCTGCGTTGTTTCTTCCTGAGCTCGTCGAAGGCGAGCTTTGACTGTATCAGCGATGCGGTGGAGTTGAGTTGGCTCATCTCCTAGTTCTGATGTTCCTGCTGACAGAGGCGTAGTGGAGACCATGCGGCTGGATTGTAGTGCTTGTTGCACTCCTTGGAGCTCGTCCTTAATCCAATGGAACACATACTCCTGCTTAGCTTCTTACTTCTCTGCTATCTCCAGCGAAGTATCATTTAGGGCTGCTATGATGAAATCGAAGTCGTCGGAGGTGAGGATTGTCTGCATTTTGGTCATGGTTGCTTTCACTTTCTTCCGGGAAACCTTCCTTTTCTTCGAGGGATCCTCCTTGTCTCTAGGTGGTGTAACCTCTCCTTTCTTCTGTTCAACTCCTGTGCCATATATCTCTCTGCCATCTCCTCCTTGCTTTGTTGAGATGGAAGCGGTCTTCACGAATGCACTGTCTAAATCATGGACCTCTTCGAGCTTCTTTATCTTGCTAGGTCTGGGTGTATCCAATGCAGTTTATGGATTGTCTAAATCGAATATCTCCGCAGGGTCTGCTGAAATGAGGAGGTCTGTCGACCAGTCCTTGGTGATTTCTTCTAAGTCCTCCTCTGTCAACTTGTGGTAAGATTGAAGTTGTTTCTTGTGCTCGTCAGTGCGCGCTGTAATATAAATTAAATGGCGGTCCGCGTTGAATTTCATTGAAGGCCAAAACCTGTGGAGAGTATTTGGTGTGATGCGAGGCTCGGACTGGATAGCTAACTTCAACTGATTGTAATATGTGTGGAATATGACATTTGACTACCATTGCTTGTTCATGTCACTGAAATACCACAATGTACTGAACTTCAGGACCAGAGGTTCAAAGGGCTCGATGTCCGGGAAGGTCGCACCTTCCGGCATCTCCCATGCGACGAAAGCAATCAGGATAAGAAACCAACTGAAGTGGAACTCATATCCTTGATCTTGCACTTCCCTACAGTCCACTTCCAACTGGTTCACAAGGTACTTAGCCCAATTCATTTGTAGGCCCTCTGCGCACTTCCCTGCGAGGTTGACTACAAAATCAGTGACTTGGGTGGGTTGGTTCTTGCGGACTAACTTTCTTGCGATCAATTGATAGGCTAGGCGCACTACACCGCTTTGGATAGAAGCTACCTTGTAGCCTCGCGTTCCCTTTTAGACATATCCGTAGGTGTCCTTGATCCTTTGTGCTAGAGTGTGATCCATTGTTTTTCTGGGGTAGAAATCTTATGGGTCAGGGCCTTGCATACTCAACCCTGTGATCTGATTGATCAATGTTGGATCGACTGTGATACGACGGTTTAACCACAAGTATCCACCATGGTAACAAGACAACAACAGTTTGATGCATGCATTCACTTCTTCGTGTCTTCCGAAGTGAGGAATCTTAATGACGTTGAGCAGTGTGGACTGCACGAGGTTATGGGTCCATGACTGAGGAATTATCTTTGAATTCTTTCCTTTTTTCCTGGTCAGGTACTTATGTGGGGCGACCATGCTGTAGACCTTCCTGTCGCCGAGGTTGAAGTCGCTAAACTTCAACGCTGCTATCTTTTCTTGATCCGCGCAAACTGCGCGTATCCCCTTCGGGAGGTATGTAGTGACCACTTCGTACTCAAAGTCTCTGGGCACACTGTCTCGATTTATTACATCACTTAGAGGTGGTAGGTAGGTGGGCAATATGATCAGAATCAACTTAGCAATCTTGAGATCGTCTCTGTGTTTAGTTCGCTTTTCGTCTGCGGGCCATGATGGCCTAGCTCGAGCAATGGACGAAGAGGTCGACAGTCCTCTCGTCGATGATGCTTGTAGACTGGTAGACAATCATCTCTCCGACATGACTCTTTCAGTCATCAAGTCAAGGAGTACTTTTGTTACTGATTCTTCAACTGCGGTGAGCTCGTCGGACATACGCGCTCGGGATTAATAATATCGGGCTCACAATTAACTCATATATTGCACTAGAATAAACAGCAAGAGGGCAATGATCACTGTATACAATTCACTTGGTCTGCGGGCTCAAATTCTTACTTAGCAAAAGTGTTCTCCATGCATGGCGTGATGGGATAAATAGGCAACTCGACAACGGTTCCCTTGTAACGGGTATGAAGCCTCATTAACTCTTGTTCTATCCGTTATGGTGTGGTCCAACGGTCTGGTGTCAAGCTATAAATGCTTTCCGACTCGTTCGGAGCGATAGTCGAACGGATATGGCAATATGCCTCCACATGTCCTCTTGTTTTGGACGATCGATATTTACTTCGGGAGTTCGGGCTTCAGGAGCCTTCTTCTGCTTGCTCGCGCAATCCTACGAAGTGCTAAGTCTTCGAGGAGAGTGATATGGCGCCACGTGTCCTCGTTGATGGATGGTCTAGATGAACTCCGGGATTCAGGCCTTCGGGAGTCCTTTACTCACTCATCTTCTGCGTGCTTCCTCCCGGAGTACGAGATCGCCTGACTCTTGCTTGAAGATCCACGATCGTGAGCGATTCTGGGCTCACAACTTGTAGAAACTTTAATTTGCTTCCCGATCCACGCAATGTCTCCTCACCGTCGATCTCTCTCCAATGAGATCTGATGGTTGTGACTTACTTTTTGCTTGATATGACAACTGATCTTTCTCTCGCTCAGATCTTACGGCTAAAAATTGAACCCGTTTGTTTGCCTGTATTTCAAGCCCGAAATGAACTGTTGTGAATGCTGCATTTGCTCATAGGAAGGAAAGCAAAAAAGAGAGAGACTTGGCAGAGGTGTATACCTAGGTCTTAATAATAACTACATATGACCCATGACAAATTCATGTGATAACATTGGCTCCACGGGGGATGGCATGCTCCCTGTGAGCTGCTAAGAACAAGCAACTTCAGTGTCTTATCCTAGGGCTATGGGGTCACTTATTCAAATACTAAAAGCAAAATGAAAACTGAAAAGCTTGCACACGTGCTTATTTATATACAAGACCCTACTCTAACTGGCCTTTACAAAGCTCGGGTGAAGAAAAACTTCCACCATAGCCACCCAAATTGTTTGGTAACATAATTTTTCACTTCACTGCAAATGATCCATAAAAGGTAAGGGAAGTATGACAGTAGAATGAAAACATGTTTTGGAACACTGACAATGCCTCCAAATGATGATAAGATGATTAATTTTGTAGGCTCCAATGCTTTTGGAAAGTTCAACTCCATATATAACCCCACAGGGTCATAAAATTTATAATAAGGCATGCTAAACTGGTAAAAAGTTACCTCCTTTATTTCATCATTGCTCACATGTTGTTTGATGTTCTCAACATGTATAGGTGAATAAAGGATTGATGCAGGCTTGCTAATCCCAGGTGATATATGCTCATTTATAAGTGTTGGACATGAGATAAGCTACACATTTAGCTCTTCCTTTTCTCCTCCATGGCTCCCCCAAGGATCAGACTCATAGTTATCATATACAAGAACCATGCTACGAGTTTCCAAAGAAGCCATGAAAAAACTCTGCTCTTCATCATCTTCACTAGGATATTCATCGAAAATTGGTTGTTCTTGGTCAGTATCTGAAACAACTTCTTCATCACAAGCAGGGCTGCCAAAAACATATGCTTCAAGAACATAAATATCCTCTGCATTTTCTTTATAAGAGCAACAAACAAACCCTGCCTTCAATTATAAAAAGCTAGGAAAAACAAAGAGGAATCTTCCATATTTTTTTTAACTAACGTATCATTTATCTCATCTTCATAGTTAGGAGAAATATCTACTGATGTATACACTTGCCCTTCGACATCAGAATATTCAAAAGAGACATGTTTGTCTTCATAAACAATTTAAAACAACAGATACATATGATATGATGCCAGATGTTTCTATGTTATTTATATCATAACGAATATCATTCAACACCTCTTGATCTTCATGGCAAATGCTTTCTTCCACAATGAATGCTTCATCACAAAACTGGTTCTCGTGGCTAGCAGAATCTTTATGAAGCAAAGAAAACTCATCACAACAGTTTTCATAAAGATACTCAGCTGAAAAATACTCTTTACAAAACGAATTGAAAGCTGCATGAAAACCTGTCAAAGAGTCGATGCCTGCAATTGGAAGAGATCGACACCAATCATGAGCAATCCCCTATAATGAATGCCTAAAAAGTTTAATTTGAACATCTTCATGCACGATATGAAGTTGATGAATAAAATCATGAAAATCCAGCAAATGTTCAACTGGTACCTCCCACTCTTCTGTTCTAAATTTAGGAAGGCCACTTTCCCATTCATCTCTATTAGGTTTTGGATTAGGGAAACCAACTATCTTTGAAAAATGACATAAAGCTTTGAAAAATGACATAAAGTATACCTTTGAGCTAAAATCTTGTCCATTTCAAACCAGTGGAGTCGTTAATAGATTTCTGAACAATGGAGTCGCCATGGTGAAAGACGAGCAGTCAGAACAATGTGTCCAGCTTCAGTTCACCATCTAAAACTTGAACCCTTCGTTGTAATTCTCCCAGGGAATATATCTTTGCTTCCATCGCCGACAATGATGCCATTAATGTTAGCACTGAGAGTCACCTTCAGACTACTAGAGGATAAGCCCAGTACCCATCAAAATGAAAATGGATTAAAAGGGTTTGAGTAGGTGGATCAACAAGACTTTAAAGAAAGGAAAAAACAACAAATATCACTACAGATCAATGATAGACCATTGGGTTATGGAGTCATAAACAATATGCTCATTGAAGGAATTTAAGCTCGCTATCAGACAAAATATTTGTATAATGATGAAGAGAAGAATAAGAGAATAACATAAAGACGAATATCGACTTAGCAAAGATCCTCTTTGCAAAGATAATTTTAGATGTGTCTAGACAATAAACAATGATAGATAGGCAAGCTTACAAAAGATCCTCTAATGCATCGAGAATATATCGATCAAAGGCAAATTTTAATCCTTAAATTCAACAATTACATTTAAACAAGATGAAGGATAGAACAGAGAACATAGAAGACAAATCTGATGAAACAACTCATATGAGTCTTCAATAACAATACAATTTACACCTACATGCCCCTCCGGCTTACAAACTGAAACATACAATCATAAACATTTATCAAAACCTCCTCTGGTCTTGGGCCGAACCCCCCCTCCGGTCTTCATATCATTCATCTGATGTATTTATAGTCAAAACAGTTGACATTTCTTGATGCTTGGGCGCCTCCTTTCTAGTGCCGTGTATCTTCTCTTGTCTATCTTATTCCTTCTGTGAGAAGGAAACTCTGGTTAGTATGGACGTCCAGGAGAAACTGCCCTCTGTGGTACTTCAGGATGACAACTTTTTGTCTGCTCGACCAGACCCCCCATGCTTCCATTTAAGGGGGTAGTTGATTGTTCAACCACCAATCCTTCTTTCATTTACTGATTCCTCCTTGGGATCAGGACGAGGCCTTACGCCTATATTGTTTCCACGCGTTTCCCTCGGATTGGACCCTATATAAGAACGTGATTGTGGAGGCTGCCAAGGGTGGTTTGGTTCCACATCGCTTCGACCCCCACAATTCACCACCAACTACCACGTACCTCTTCCGCTATACCATGGTTTTGATTGCGGGATCGCTCTAGAATTTTAACGTTCAAGCATGTTTCATCCTTGCAATGAAGTGTGGACGTCGATCTGCTGCAATCCGTGATCTGGAAAAACCTACTATTTTAGCACCCCCACTAAAATTTATCTGTCTGCCAACTCCAAAATCCTTTAAATCATGCTTAGAGATGGAGCCAAATTTGGCGCTTGAGATCTTTGAATGCTGCGTAGGAATACCTCCTGGAGGGTGATCTCCTGAATCTGACGTGTCACGGAAAGAAGGGTGACATATGTCATGTGGAAATGGGTGAATGTCGCAACCAAGTGATCTGGAATGAGTGCCACATGTCAGGGCCACTTGGAAGCCACTTGTATCCACGGATGAGCGCCACTAGTCATAACGGATTTGAGAGCTTTGGATTGTTGAAGCATGAAAAAATCCTAGAGTGGTACGAGCCCTGAGTGATGTGGCAACCTGACGCTATATGATGTCACAACCACTGATGGATGAGCGCCAAGTTTCTTCGGCCTTTCGACACTTCGGGCTTCGAGAGTTTTGGATGCATAGTTCCTACAATCCTTGGGAGTGGCTTATCTCTGAAATGAGAGATCTGCCTCCACGTGTCCTCTTGTTTTGGGCAGCCAAGATTTACTTCGGGAGTTCGGGCTCCAGGAGCCTTCTCCTGCTTGCTCGCACAATCCTATGAAGTGCTAAGTCTTTGAGGTGAGAGATCTGGTGCCGCGTGTCCTTGCTGATGGACGGTCTAGGTGAACTCCAGGCTTCAGGCCTTCGGGAGTCCTTTACTCACTCAGCTTCTACGTGCTTCCCCCCAGAGTACGAGATTGCCCGACCCTTGCTTGAAGATCCACGATCCTGAGCGATTGTGGGCTCACAACTTGCAAGAACTTTAATTTGCTTCCTGATCCCCGCAATGCCTCCCCACTGTTGATCTCTCTCCAATGAGATATGACGGTTGTGACTTACTTTTTGCTTGATCTGAAGACTGATCTTGCTCTCGCTCAGATCTTATGGTTGAAAATTGAACCCGTTTGTTTGCTTGTATTTCAAGCCCGAAATGGACTGTTCTGAATGCTACATTTTCTCATAGGAAGAAAAGCAGAAAAGAGAGAGACTCAGCAGAGGTGTAGACCTAGGTCTTAACAATAACTACATATGACCCATGACAACTTCATGTGATAACATTGGCTCCACAGGGGATGGCATGCTCCCTGTGATCTGCCAAGAACAAGCAACTTCAGTGTCTTATCATAGGGCTATGGGGTCACTTATTCAAATACTAAAAGCAAATTGAAAACTGAAAACACATGCTTATTTATATATAAGACCCTACTCTAACTGACCTTTACAAAGCTCGGGTGAAGACAAACTTCCACCATAGCCACCCAAACTGTTTGGTAACATAATTTTTCACTTCACTGCAAATGATCGATAAAAGGTAAGGGTAGTATGACAATAGAATGAAAACATGTTTTGTAACACTGACAATACCTCCAAATGATGATAATATGATTAATTTTGTAAGCTCCAATGCTTTTGGAAAGTTCAACTCCATATATAACCCCATAGGGTCATACAATTTATAATAAAGCATGTTAAACTGGTAAAACATTACCTCCTTTATTTCATCATTGCTCACATTTTGTTTGATGTTCTCAGCATGTACAGGTGGATAAAGGACTGATGCAGGCTTGCTAATCCCAAGTGATATCTGCTCATTTATAAGTGCTGGATATGAGATAAGCTGCACATTTAGCTCTTCTTTTTCTCCTCCATGGCTCCCCCAAGGATCAGATTAATAGTTATCATATACAGGAACCATCCTACAAGGTTCCAAAGAAGCCATGAAAAAACTCTGCTCTTCATCATCTTCACTGGGATATTCATCAAAAATTGGTTGTTCTTGGTCAGTATTTGAAACAACTTCTTCATCATAAGCAGGTATGCCAAAAACATCTGCTTCAAGAATAGAAATATCCTCTGCATTTTCTTTATAAGACCAACAAACAAACTCTGCCTTCAATTCTAAAAAGCTAGGAAAAAATAGGGAGGAATCTTCCCTAGTTTTTTTAACTAACTTATCATTTATGTCAACTTCATAGTCAGGAGAAATATCTACTGATGTATACACTTGCCCTTCAACATCAAAATATTCAAAAGAGACATGTTGATCTTCATAAACATTTAACACAACTGATACATATGATATGATGCCAAATGTTTCTATGTTATTTCTATCATAACGAATATCATTCAACACCTCTTGATCTTCATGGCAAATACTTCCTTCTACAATAAATGATTCATCACAAATCTGGTTCTCGTGACTAGCAGAATCTTTATGAAGCAAAGAAAACTCATCACAATAGTTTTCATAAAGATACTCAGCTGAAAAATACTCTTTACAAAACGAATTGAAAGCTGCATGAAAACCTGTCAAAGAGATGATGCTTGCAATTGGAAGAGATCAACACCAATCACGAGCAATCCCCTCTAATGAATACCTGAAAATCTTAATCTGAACATCTTCATGCATGATATGAAGTTGATGAATAAAATCATGAAAATCCAACAAATATTGAGTTGGTACCTCCCACTCTTCTCCTCGAAATTTAGGAAGGCCACTTTCCCATTCATCTCTATTAGGCTCTGGATTAGGGAAACCAACTATCTTTGAAAAATCACAGAAATCATACCTCCGAGCTAAAATCTTGTCCATTTCGAACCAGTGGAGTCGCCAATAGATTTCCGAACAATGGAGTCGCCATGGTGAAAGATGAGCAGTCAGAATGATGTGTCCAACTTCAGTTCACCATCTAAAACTGGATCCCTTTGTTATCGTTCTCTCAGGGAAGATATCTTCACTTCCGTCCCCGACAATGATGCCATTAATGTTAGCACTGAGAGTCACCCTCAGACTGCTAGAGGATAAGCCCGGTACCCATCAAAATGAAAATGGATTAAAATGTTTTGAGTAGGTGGATCAACAAGACTTTAATGAAAGGAAAAGACAACATATATCACTACAGATCAGTGATAGACCATTGGGCTATGGAGTCATAAACAATATGCTCATTGAAGGCATTTAAGCTCCCTATCAGACAAAAGATTTGTATAATGATGAAGAGTAGAATAAGAGAATAACATAAAGACGAATATTCACTTAGGAGAGTTCCTCTCTGCAAAGAGAATTTTAGATGTGTCTGAACAGTAATCAATGATAGATAGGAAAGCTTACAACATATCCTCTACTGCATAGAGAATCTATCGATCAAAGGCAAATTTTAATCCTTAAAATCAACAATTACATTTAGACAAGATGAAGAATAGAACAAAGAACATAGAAGACAAATCTGATGAAACAACTCATATGAGTCTTCAATAAAAATACAATTTACAGTTGCATGCCCCTCCAACTTACAAACTGAAACATATAGTCATAAACATTTATCAAACCCTCCTTCGGTCTTGGGACAAACCCCCTCTCCTTCTTCATATCATTCATCTAATGTATTTATAGTCAAAACAATTGACATGTCTTGTTGCTTGGGTGCCTCCTTTCCAGTGTCGTGTGTCTTCTCTTGTCTATCCTATTCCTTTTGTCAGAAGGAAACTTTGGTCAGTATGGGCGTGCAGGAGAAACTGCCCTCTGTGGTACTTCGGGTTGACAACTTTCTATCTCCTCGGCCAAACCCCCCATGCTTCCATTCAAGGGGGTGGTATATATTTTCAACCACCAATCCTTCTTTCATTTACTGATTCCTCCTTGGGATTAGGACGAGGCCTTATGCCTAGATTGTTGCCACGCATTGCCCTCATATTGGACCCTATATAAGCACGTGATTGCGAAAGCTGCCAAGGGCGGTTTGGGTCCACATCGCTTTGATCCCCGTAATTCACCACCAATTTCCACGTACCTCTTCCGCTATACCATGGTTTTGATTGCGGGAAAGCTCTAGAATTTTAACGTTCGAGCATGTTTCATCCCCACAATGAAGTGTGGTCGTCAATTTGCTGCAATCTGCGATCTGGAAAACCCTGCTATTTTAGCGCACCTGCTAAAATTTATCCATCTGCCAACTCCAAAATCCTTTAAATCATTCTTAGAGATGGAGCCAAATTTGGCACTTGAGAGCTTTGAATGTTGTGCAGGAATACCTTTTGGAGGGCGATCTCCCTAATTTGACGTGGTGGCCTGACGTCACTGTGTTGACGTGTCATGGAAAGAAGGGTGACACGTGTCACATGGAAATGGGTGAATGTCGCAACCAAATGACCTGGAATGAGTGAAAAATGTCAGGGCCATATGGAAGCCACTTGTCTCCACAGATGAGCGCCACCAGTCCTGACGGATGAGTGCCAAGTGTCTTTGAAATTTCGACGTTTCGGGCTTCGAGAGCTTTGGATTGTTGAAGCATGAAAAAATCTCGTAGTGGTAGGGGCCCATAGTGACGTGGTGACGTGACGCTATATGATGTCGCAACCACTGATGGATGAGCGCCAAGTGTCTTCAGCCTTTCGACACTTCGGGCTTCGAGAGTTTTGGTTGCATAGCTCCTACAATCCTCCAGAGTGGCATATCTCCGTAGTGAGAGATCTGCCTCCACATGTCCTCTTGTTTTGGATGACCAAGATTTACTTCGGGAGCTCGGGCTTCGAGAGCCTTCTTCTACTTGCTCGCGTAATCCTCCGAAGTGCTAAGTATCAGAGGTGAGAGATCTAGTGCCGCGTGTCCTCGTTGATGGACGGTCCAGATGAAATCCAGGCTTCATGATTCCTTTACTCACTTATCTTCTTTGTGCTTCCTCCCGGAGTACGAGATTGCCTGACCCTTGCTTGAAGATCCACGATCCTGAGCAATTGCAGGCTCACAACTTGAAAAAACTTTAATTTTCTTCCCGATCCCCGCAATGCCTCCCCACCGTCGATCTCTCTCCAATGAGATCTGACGGTTGTGACTTACTTTTTGCTTGATCTGACGATTGAGCTTTCTCTCGCTCAGATCTTACAGCTGAAAATTGAACCTGTTTGTTTGCTTGTATTTCAAGCTCGAAATGGACTGCTCTAAATGTTGCATTTGCTCATAAGAAGGAAATCATAAAAGAGAGAGACTCGACAGAGGTGTAAACATAGGTCTTAAGAATAACTTCATATGACCGATGACAACTTCATGTGATAACAAGATCTGTTGTACTAGTGATGTGCCTATTGGGATGTGGAGTCATTGCTACTTATGTTCCAAGGCAATGGTGTCTTTGTCTGAATCAGATAAGAACCCCCTTCAGTGTAATGTAGCAGTATATAGTCCCATGTGAATCCCCTTCCAGAACTAGTGCTATGTACGTAGGCCATATGTTCAACCTGAATTAGAAATCTAGAGAATCTGCAAAATTGTCCATCCATCTAATCTGCTTGTGTGAATGGAGTGTATGTTGTGGATTCAAGGAGGGAAAATGATGCCAAATGTATATTATTCTATCTATTGTGCATCCTACTCTACAGAACTTCAGAGCTGAGAGGGGGAGCTAAGTGACAGTTGACCCATGTGGGTCATAATACACTTTTAACCTACTGCCATTAATAAGTCCCTTGAGTGGTTGTCCTTGCAATGTAGCTAGCTTGGAGACACCTGCTTCACTGATGTAGACCAACCAGAAAGGACCTAACCAATGCATACGTATCTTGCGAGGGTGTTATGAATATTTGTTGTCATACAATAAAACTAAAGATCCAGGCTAGAGGATTTTCTGGCAGATGTTGAGATCGTGTCATGCCTTTTGTCTCTCTTTTTCAACCACCTAGTTGAATCCTGCCATCATATGGTCCTCTTCTAGCTCCATGATTTCATATAGCTTGTGTGGAAGGGACTGATCATCTGTCATCTGGGTTGCTAGGGCATCCTGGAGGCTAGGAAAAACAAATTCTAGTGGCATGATTGCTTTTTTCCCATAGACCAATTTGAATGGTGTGTGCTTTGTCAACCTTTTGCATGTTGTTCGATAAGCCCATAAGACCACAGGGATGCACTGATCTGATTCGTCCCGCTACACATTACAAACCTTGGTTAAATCATGCTCTAAAATTCTATTAAAAAATTCAACTGTACCATTGAATTGAGGATGATAGGGAGTGCTTTTCTAATGATGAATCATCAACTCCTGAGTGAGTTGTTGAATGGTCTCGTTCAGAAAATGTGGGCCCTGGTCGCTCATCAACACCCTTGGACATATGAATCTGGTAATCACATTCCCAAAAATGAATTGTTTCATCATTTCAGTTGTACAATCCTTAACTGGTGCGGCTTCAACACATCTTGTTAAATACTTGATTGCGGTAATAATGTAGCGCACACTTGTGTGACGCGCGGAGGGATTGATGGGTCCCACAAAATATATTACCGATTTGTCGAATAGCTTTAGCACGATCACTGGAAATAAAGGAAGCTGATCTCTCCAACAAGGCTTTCCAATTTGTTGACACATGTCACAACGCTTACAATATCCCTTGGCATTTGCAAAGAGTGAGGGCCACCAAATTCCTGTGTGCAGAACTTTCTGCGTAGTGGCCTTACCTACATTATGTCCTTCTGCAATCCCCTCACGTGCTTCATACAAAATGTGATCATGTTCATGCTCTAATGCACATCGACACAGGATGCCATCTGTTCCCAACTTATACAACTACCTGACAATCAACTGATAATATGCTCTACTGATCACCAATTGACGACGTTGAGCCTGGGTATATCCTGGTGGAGCCTATCTTGACATGAAAGATTCAACGGTCTCGGCCAATCAATCAGGAACAACTTCGACGCAAAATAGTTGTGCATATGCGAATTTGTCATCTAAGCTTCTACTAGCTTCTCTAGTTTCCAGCCATGATAGGTGATCTGGTCCAACATTGTACTTTCCTGGCTTGACAACAACTTCAAATTCAAACTCTTGGAAGAGCAACAACCAACAACATATTCTCCCTCCTAATATTGGCTTGTTGACCAAATATTTGAGCGCAGAGTGGTCTGTGAAGAATTTGAAAGGGGTCCCCAGCAAGTCATGGCGAAACTTCTACAATGCACATACCATGGTTAGGCCCTCGCGCTCTATTGTAGTATAATTCTTTTCTACGTCGAAAAACTTGCAACTGTCATAATATACCAGATGGTCAATATTACCTTTTCTCGGTTGCATAAGAACCACACCCAACGCAATGGATGAGACATCTACGTGGACATGAAAGAGCTTAGACCAATCTGGAAAAACAAGAATTGGTATTGTGCCAATTTCTCTTTGAGAGTATCCAAGGCTTTGTGGCATTCTGGGGTCAAACTATACTTAGTATCCTTGCACAAAAAAATCTCCAATGGGGTAGAAATTTTGGCATAATTCTAAATAAACCATCGGTACTATCCTGTATGACCCAATGTCGCGCGCAACTTGTAGAACGAAGTGGGGGCCACCATATCCAAGATGACATCGATTTTATCTTGATCTACCAACAATCCATCCTTTCACATGACGCAGCGCAACAATGTGCCAAAGGGTGTACAGAAGATGCAATTCTTCAAATTTAATGAAATATGGAGCTGGCGGCATCGATCCAACATCAATCGAAGGACTTGCATGCGTTCCTTCAACAAACTACACATTGTCCAATCATCCAAATAAACTTGAAGAAACTTGTGGATAAATTCCTTAAATGTTGCGACCATTATTTGAGAAAACACTGTGAAGGCATTCTTTAAGCCGAAAGCCATCACAGTGTATGCAAACAACCCCCATTCTGTCACAAAGGTGGTTTTGGCTTGATCTTCCTCTATGATCTGAACTTGATTATACCCTGAAAAACCATTTGTAAAAGAGTAGGCTTCCTAATCGCCAACATTTTCCAGCACCTCATCTGTAAAAGGGGTAGGAAAAGGGTCGTGGATGCAGTTTGCGGTGAGACTTCTTCGATCTACACAGATCCAAATATCATTGATATTCTTAGGTTGCACAACCATATGACTAATCCAATCAGACTCCTCCACAAGAATAACGATTCCAACATCCAACATTTGATCCAGTTATTTGCACACCTTTTCCTTATATTTGGGATTTAATCGATAAGGCCTTCTCTTGACTGGTTTGGCATCCTGTTTAAGCTGAATTTTCACAGCCCCCATCGATCCTGCAATTCCTTTCATTTCTGAAAAGCTCCAGGGAAACAAGTCCTCATATTCCTTGAGTAGGTCGACAACTTGCGTGACCATCTCCTTATCCCAATAGTCTTCAATTATGGCCATTTTTGGCGCTTCCTCAGTGCCAATATTATGTTTCTTGGTTTTAATCATACCATTATAGTTAGGTGCAACCATCTCCACCACCTTACCTTTCAGTGTGTGTTCTCCTTTAGATTCGTTAATTTGTATTCCCCGCGGGTCCTCATCATCAATGTTGTCGACATAGACCTTCCAACAATGGACTGCCTCTTTCATTTTTTCTACTAGTTGGTGATATGAGCACACTACCCTGGTTGTGGCTTCTTTTGGTTGTCGATGAAATATAAATTCCTTAATCTGGAGGAGGGCCTTTCTTTGAGTTGGATCTTCGACTGTGAAGTGAAATGTTGCGCAAAATTGTGAACTTACATGGGTCCAATATACCATTTTGCTTTTGAGTTCCTCCTGGATATATAAACTCATGGGAACCACATCCATAATATGGACAAATAGGTGGACCCATTAGGTTCAGGGAATATTCTTGGAGGTCTAGCATTGTTCGCAAAAATCAATGTATTCTTCGGGATCCTCAATGCCCTTGTACCGATTGGCCAGTTTGAAATCTGAGATTTGTTGGAACTTGAATCTTATTAACTCGACCACCTGTGCCCAGTCCTAAAGATTCACATAATGTGTCACCCACCACCGTGTAGGTGTCCCCCAAAGCACGACATCCATGTCCTGAATCCTTCATTCTGTTGGGACAACCTTCTCCATCTACACTAGGAATGCCTCTACTAGTCATGTTCCATCAAATCGCGGGGCATCACATAGCTCTGATCCGATCTAGCATATTTATCTAGTTATATTCCTAATCTGCGAGTAGAGACCTCATACAACTTGTTCTTCCATCTTTCCATGGCATCTTTGGAGTCAGTGTCGTAATACTTAACGCTCCGCCAAATTAACTCTCCATCTGCAATGGGATTGATAGACTTCCTTGCGCCCAATGATCTTATAAATGTTATCAATTACTGAGCTCCATGCATCCTGATCCACTAGCTCATTATAGATGTCTCCTTCATTTGGATATAGAGGTGCGATCATGCCCAGGGTGTCTGTCTCAAATGACATCTACCTCTTCTTCAAATTCAACACCAGACTATTGTCAAAGGCCCAGTCAATGCTTAACAAGGTAGTGTATGGATCCGATTCATCCATAATTTCTATGACCTCAAAGTCAACCTTTGTCTTCACCCCTTCTATATTCACCTCAACTTGTTCCATTCGGCTTATAGGGTAGATCATTTACAATTTTTCCAAGTGAAACGGAATGGGAGACCATACAAGACTCGACTTACCCATCAACTCCCAAAACTTCTTTGGCAGATTATTCATGTCATAACCTAGATGCAACATGACTCCATTCATGTCATAGCCACCAAGCTCAACTGTCATTTTGAACTCTTTGCCATTGCACTTATGCTTGTTGACCTAACATACCTCCCTTTCTGGTAGGGGAGTTGATATATTTCTATTTGTCATCTCCTTCCCCATACAAGTGGCTAACATCTGCGTTAACTTTATCACAGCATCAAGATCGTTAAGCAACCTCAAACAACAACATAAGAAATCACTTACTTGATCTTTAGTGTGTGTCTCACAACCCAAGTCGTGCAATGTTGCTTCATGCGCTGTGCACTTCAATTCCTTAAGCTGATGTTCCTCAATTTCTCTTTGCTCAATGCGTCACAAATCCTTTTGTCTTCATGCCTCTTCCATCGACCTCTACATTGCGTGTTGCATCTCTTCACGCATACGAGATTCCTCCAATGATCTTTGCGTCACGTGCTACAACTCCTTCCGGGTGCGAGCCTCTTCTAACGACCTTTGTGTCACCTGCTGTACTTCTTCACGGATCTAGGCCTCCTCAAGTGACCTTTGTGTCACCCACTTTACTTCTTCATGGATCTGGGCCTCCTTAAGTGATCGTTGTGTCACACACAACAACTCTTCACGTTCTCTTTCATCTTCCATGGCTCTTTGCACATCGTCCAGAAACTGCTTTTGATGGGAAACATCAAAATTAGGAGGGGGTTGTGTTGCCTTTCTGATCATCCCCTCCGAATTTTGACCCGAGCTTTCAACTTGCTCGAATTCCCTTTATGTTTTCACTTTGCCTCAAGTTATCACTTGGACATAAGCTTACACATCCTTCTTCTTATTCTTGTGCGGCGTCGCATGCACCATATTGCAATGCCTCTTCTTTTCTTCCCACTTCTTCACTAAGTTGGGACAATCATCTATGACATGCTTGAGACTGTGACAGTATGCACAAAGTATGTGTGGTTTGGTGCAAAAACTTGATACATGACCAATCTCTCCAAAATTTAAACAAGTGGGGGGTTTGACTCCCCCTTTGCCATATCCATGTCCATGACCGCATCGATATCCACCTCTAGGACCTCCTTGGTATCTGTCTCTTTCTACACTACCACGATCACTACCCTTATGTTCTTCTTGTACCTGGAATGCATCACAACTATTGTCTTGCATCAATTGGAGTGACCGACAATTATAGACATAATGCCCCATGGATTTACAGAACTCGCAAAATGGGGTGTGGTGTGTCTTTTTATACTTCTCCAAAGTTGGGCAACGAGGTGGTACATGTCCCCACTATTTTCAAATCTTGTACCACTCCGTCTGAGGTCTAGTTGGAAATGGACTCGGTGCTCCCATCGCTACATAACTCAAAAGTACATGGCACTTGTCTCTGCAATGCCCCTCAGATCGACATGTGGTACACCATATGTTATCGCACATGACTTTTGTCTTCATCATGTCTTGCAACTGCATCGTCAGGTTGGCCAATTGAGACTGCACCTGCGCCAATCCTGTTGATGTCTCTGCCCCTCTTGGTTTAGCCTCCAACTGCATGGAAATTTCCACGGTTTCTGCTTGAGTCATCACCTTCTACTAGGTGAGAAAGACTCGAATATGGGGGAGTAACCCCACAATAAACCACTCTCTATGTTGTACATCCTGGATTTGGAATGTTAGGCTATCCAATAAATTTTTGAACTATTAGTCATAGTCCCACACAATTTCTCCTTGTTTTTGTTTGATCTCCGTGATCTCAATAATACACTGAGACTTTGACTTCGTATACCATGTCAAGGCTCTGTCCCTAAATGTGGTTTCCTGCTGCACAATGTTTATTGCTTTGTCTGTGATTCTATTCACAGACTATATTGCTTCACATGTGAACTAATGTTGTTATGCATCATCCTTACTAGTTCCATGGAACACGGGTAGCCTTAGGGTGCTATCCTAATTCGCCATCTTCAAACTCGAATTAACTCCTTTGATATGATTGCTGGGTATCGGGGTTCTCAATATAAATATTCTCATGGGTGAAGTAGAACTAACTTTGCCTTCTTCTTCACTCGCCTCTTCTCCTCTATCTCCTTCTACTCTCTCTTCTCCTCTTTCTCCTATTCCAATCGCCTCACTATTTGTTGTTATTTCTTCTTGATTACAAACATGCAAGGGTGGTGGTTCAAAGGGGGGGTAAGTCCATCTTCTTCTGACATATCTAATAAGGTGACCTAAAGAATTTCCTACCTGCAGCTGTGCAAGACCATCTATAATCGCCAATTCTTCTCCCCCACCATTAGGGGATCCTCTGTCTTCCTTCCTTTCTCCTGCGCCTATACTCTGCACCTCATCTTCCTCCAAGGTTTTGACACCCCAAAACAACCAAGGGGATCATAATTCGTCTATTGGGCCCCCAGAACCATTATTGTTCCTTCTACTACTACTACCACTACTACTACTGGTATCCCCACTGGACACCCTATCCTCAACAATGCGCCTCTTTGCGAGCCTACCTTCACCCACACTCCTTTTTGGCATAACATGCTCATCTGCACTACCTCTGGGTGTGGTATCTTTTCTCCTCATCCTGGGCCTGAACCTTCATTGTGCGCCCCTTGATACCTTCCCACCAATCCTTTGATCCACTATCCTTCTCAACTCAACTCTTCTTGCATATCTCTCGGTTGTCTCTCTCTTCTACTTCTATGGGTCCATTTCATTCCTTACCTCATTTCAACAACTTTTGGATCCTCCTCAATGAATCCAACTCCTTCCTCATTTTCCATTGTCTTTTCACTCCCCAATGTTAGGGGAGTTTACTCATCCATCCTGTCGGGCTCCATATGCATCAGCTCTTTTTCCATGAACAACATCTTGATCCAAAGTTGGATTTCTTCCAACATTCGCTTTCTTGGACCTTCTGTGAATTTTCTTTCAACCTTGTTGAAAGAATCAGTGTACTCCACAACCAATCCGATAATATATCCCTCATTTACTCAAGCCAACCATAAATCAATGGCTTGAGTCCACTTATTTTCTAATGTCTTCACCCTATCAAGGGTGGCTTGATCACAAACCACTGGTTCTAGAGGCCACAAATCCAAATTGTTAGCAGTTTTCCTTTTCAGCCATTCATACAATAAATAGGGTAATTCAACAAAGAATGTCTCATGCATATCAATGTAGAGATACTTGTCCTTCCATCTATTCAAATTGACTCTTAGACCTTGAGTCTCCAACAAAGAAAACTCATGTTCCTTTATAGTTAACCAATCTAGAATTTCCGTTTGATATGGATACCACCTCATTTATCGCCTTCATCGTTCAATACAAGACTTTCGAGTCCCGACAACGGAACCATTTGTTGGTTCATTTCATGCTTGTGCACATCCTTGTTAACGCTAGGGATTTTAGACCCAGGGTTCATCCAAAGTTGACCAACAAAACCTCAAAGCATCAACATATCAATCTTTAGCCAAGGTTGAAGAGGGTCTCACCTGAGACACAATGAAGACCAGAGAGACCATTTGATCTTATGTCAAGGATGAAGGACTAAACACACAGAGATCCATGTGGGTTTTCATTCATACCTTCCATAGTTGATGGCTTACTAATATCAATGTACTAAAACAATACACACACATATCCAATTGATACACAAGGGACACATGATATATCAAAACTGCTATAGCTTTATTAACATCCTTATTCCATAAGGCACATAAATATATTAAGAAAAATATACATAGACAACAATAGGGTCTTATATTCATCTCTGATATTTACAATACAGTGCGCCATGCACATTCTTCCAAACCTTAAACATATGATAGACTCAGACACATGATTGCATACATTACAATGCTACCAAGACTTAGAGTGAGCTCTTCGACAATAGACAAAAACAACGACTCAATAAATCAAGCATAACAAACATCATCCTTCTCTTTGTCATCCTTGCTTCCTTTTATAGCCATCTCGGCTATGGAGTTATGTCCCTTTCAACTCTGCTCCACTCGCTCAACTGACTAACAATTTCGAATGCTTCTGTCATCGGCCTGAACTCCATGTAGCCTTTCTCCATCGAGGCAATCTTAACTACCTCACCAACTCATCCTCTGTCTGCTCCACATTCCCTTATGCCATTGGTAGTAATCATTTCAGGGAGATTTCATGATGATTCCTTTCTTGATTCCGACGTGCATATTCTTGATTTTCGGTGCGCATCCCAAAATTTGGCCCGACGTGCGTTACCAAAACTTGTCAAAACTTGATCTGTTGCATGCTTCTTGTCAACCCTCATGCCTCTTCTTGGGAGCGCACGAAACTAGAATGAGCATGCACAACTTCAATTGTGCATGCGTGAGAGATTAACCCAAAACTTTGGGTGCTAACATATATATATATATTCCTTATTCATGAATTCCCTTGTTCATATGTTTAAAATAAAAAGACAATTGTTTATATACAAAGGTGTTTTAAAAAGGATTTTCAAGCTCGAATTTTGAAATATGAAATGTAAAGTTGGATGATTGGAGAGTTATGGATTTTCTTCCTATGTTTTTCATTTATCCATTCATCTCTCCCTTTTATGCTTAATTACTGTGCTACTCAGAGCCATAACTTAATCATGTTTAACAAATTGTAATTAATGTTTATCATGTTAAGTTTGTATCTTGCTTTGAGTATTTTGCACTATTGTTATAATGACGATATATAGATGAGTTTCTTCGGCCGCAACATTAACCACAATGGAAACAAAGGAAACAAGGGTCAGAGAGGAAGAGTGCCTAATGTTTTTGGGCAGTAGGGAAGAAACAAAAGAATGACATTCTTAATACACTTTGATGCCAACTCGGAGGAGTTGAGAGAGCGACGCGCATTACCAAAAATTGTCAAAACTTGATCTGTCGCACGCTTCTTGTCAACCCTCACACCTCTTCTTGGGTGCGCACAAAACTGGAATGAGAATGCATAACTTCATTTGTGCACACGCGAGAGATTAACCCGAAAACTTGGGTGCTAACATATATATTCCCTATTCATGAATTCCCTTGTTCATATGTTTAAAAGAAAAAAGACAATTGTTTATATACAGAGGTGTTTTAAAAAGGATTTTCAAGCTCGAATTTTGAAATATGAAATGGAAAGTTGGATGATTGGAGAGTTATGGATTTTATTCCTATGTTTTTCATTTATCCATTCATCTCTCCCTTTTATGCTTAATGATTATGGTACTCAAAGCCATAACTTAATCATGTTTAACAAATTGTAATTGATGTTTATCATGCTAAGTTTGTATCTTGCTTTGAGTATTTTGCACTATTGTTATAACGATGGCATATAGATGAGTTTCTTCAGCCGCAACAGTAACCACAATTGAAACAAAGGAAACATGGGTCAGAGAGGAAGAGTGCCTAATGTTTTAGGGCAGTAGGGAAGAAACAAAAGAAATGACATTATCAATACACTTTGATGCCAACTCGGAGGAGTTCAGAGAGCGACGCGCATTACCAAAACTTGTCAAAACTTGATCTGTCGCACGCTTCTTGTCAACCCTCACACCTCTTCTTGGGTGCGCACAAAACTGGAATGAGAATGCATAACTTTATTTGTGCACGCGTGAGAGATTAACCCAAAACTTTGGGTGCTAACATATATATATTCCCTATTCATGAATTCCCTTGTTCATATGTTTAAAAGAAAAAGACAATTGTTTATATATAGAGGTGTTTTAAAAGGGATTTTCAAGCTCGAATTTTGAAATATGAAATGGAAAGTTGGATTATTGGAGAGTTATGGATTTTATTCCTATGTTTTTCATTTATCCATTCACATCTCCCTTTTATGCTTAATGACTGTGCTACTCAGAGCCATAACTTAATCATGTTTAACAAATTGTAATTGATGTTTATCATGCTAAGTTTGTATCTTTCTTTGAGTATTTTGCACTATTGTTATAATGATGGCACATATATGAGTTTCTTCAGCCGCAACAGTAACCACAGTTGAAACAAAGGAAACACGGGTCAGAGAGGAAGAGTGCCTAATGTTTTTGGGAAGTAGGGAAGAAACAAAAGAATGACATTCTCAATACACTTTGATGCCAACTCGGAGGAGTTCAATCAACTGGTGAAACCGACTACTTGAACCTTGCTGGACATCCCGCCTTACCTCCACATCAAACACCAATCGCTCCTCCCCTGCAACTTCATCCGAGTATTGCTAATTTTCCCAAGCCTCCTATACAATCAACTAATGATGGTTGGGAGAAAATTCCTGCAAATCCTCCTTACGACATAGTCCATTGGCCTAATGTCCCATTGCCACCACCGCCTTCTATGCACCATATGCCTCATGTTGCTTCTATGGCCCGTGTTGTCCAAGTTCCCAAAAACTATAAAGTATTCCCCATTGAACCTCAATTAGACAAAGGAACACAACTTGCAAATTCCCCAAGCTTCGAATAATCTGAAGCCTCATCTGTATAGTCAAAACAACCTCAGCCTCAAACATAAAGTAATGAAAGAAAACTACTTTCAATGGCATGCACCTTGAGATTGAGAAAGTGGAAGAAAATAAGTCTATTGATCAAGACTTACTAAAGCACAGGGTTGCTCTTTCAGAGGGAAGTAGACAAAGGGAGGCAACATCAAACAAAAAATATTAGTTCTGATTTATTTTAAGTTTGAATGATGACAGTTCTACATTGAAATTTGATGCATATTTTTGGGGCAACATACACATGATATTATTTTGAAAACTTTTAATATCATGTCATTATGACATTTTTTTGGAGGTACAAGAGTTTGAGGATGTGGCATGCTTAGTTTGAGGATGTGGCATGCTTATATCAATTACTTTTGGTATATTTTATGATGTTGATATATGCATGATATTCAATTAAGTTTTGGAGTTACGAGGGAAATGTTGAAAATAAAGGAATAAAAGACATAGGAGGACACTGTATATATTTTTTTATTATTTACCCTTATTATAAAATGAAGTTGTCCTCTCCTAAATAAAGTTATTTAAATTTATAACAAAAGGTATTTGAACCACTCAAACTACTTTCTGAAGACATAAAAGGAAGAGAGCAAAACAAATGAAGGGTTAGTCCTTGAACTTGTTCACGACTTCCCGTTTTCAAAAAACCTTGTTTTACCATACTTTGTTTTCTAAGGTTTCCTACACTTATCTCTTTATTACTTTGTGGTGTGTTTTTGATTTGTTTGAACTTTTTTTGCATGTGTTATTGGTAATATAGAATTGAATTTTAGACAATTTAAGGGTCTTCTATTAGATTTTGAGGCAAAATTTGAATTTTATCCAAAGTTTAGAAAAGAGACAAAGTCGCTACAAGAATGCCGCCATTATTGTAGCACTTGTTTTCATCATTGATTTAAACATGTTTTGTCCCAAAAATCGTGTTAACAGTTAGAGATCGTTTAAAGGATCATGTAGAGAATCATGCATTAGTGATAACGCTTGTTTAAATGATGATTCATTACAAGGGTTCATTTTAATAAACACAAGTGTACACCCATTAGTACATCCACCAAAACCGGGGTTTGGTCACGATCTAGAGCATCTAAAGATATAATTTTTGATTTGTTACGACCCTAACATCATTTTGCAGCCGAGAAAACCTCTCTATACCGCTTACCTTTGTAGGAAAGTTCTAAAATCCATCAAACTAGAACCCTAGCATCTGCAAGTTGACAGAGATCAAAGTCAGAGTAATGGCACCAAAGAAAAGTGGTTTGGTTAATCATTTGGAACCGATAGGGGGTGAATTTTTGGAAGCATATCCTAAGTTCATGCAAAAATTCATCGATGGAGGCTGGCTCAAATTATGCTATACTTTCAAGGGATACCACGAGGAGGTTTCAATGTTGTTTGCACAGAACTGCGATGGTTTCAAAACTCATGTAGGGAATGTCTTGATTTATGTAACAAAGAATTCAATAGGGGCAACATGTCTCTTACTCGTAGCAGGTGAGAGATGGTTGAAAAAGAATCAACTGCCTATTGGTTCCTGCAATCAATTTTTAGTCACAAACCATCATGATCCGGACTGGATTCAAGGGATATCGAGCAAATGGTTAAAGGAAGAATGGCAACGTGTTTTGGAAATAGTCAGGAAGTATATAACCTGTGAGGAATTATCTTGCAACTGCTCGTAGAAGCTTATTTCATGAAGGTATGATAAAGCTGTTGGTTATGTATGCATTGAGAGAGGTTAAAGTGAGATGGAAGTAGTTGTTAATGTCTTTAGGGATTGATGATCAAGATACAAAATAAAACAAACCAGAGGCTTCAAAAAAGAAAGGCAACACTTCAAAAGGTTCTGCAAAAATGAAGGAAATCTCCCCTGTAGCTAGAAGAACCAGATCAAGTAAAAGGAAGCTGGAATTTCAATAGGAAGAAGAAATCAAGCTAGAGCATGAATCCTCTACCTATAAACATAAAATTATAGGTTTTGACTGGGTATATAGGAGGAGGAGGGACAAATAAAAGATTGAATTGCAAGAAGTAAAATATGAAGCAGAAATCGATAGTACACCTGTTGAAGAATCTCCACAAGTGAAACAAAGTATCTGCACAAGGGATATTTGCAGGTTCACAGGCTCAAGACAAGCCAAACAAACAAATTGAGGTTGGAATTTAAGGCAAAACAAGATACATATCTCACAGAGAAGGTCAATGTTTTAGATGATTCCCCTCCACAACCTGCAAACAAGAAAATCACAAGGAAATCAACACATAAAGTAAGCCTTGTTTCAACAAAAATTTTTTTAGTGTTTCATCTACTAAGAAGAGAAAAGTACAGGTTCAAAGGAGGGTTACTAGAGCCATGACAACCGAGGAGGATGCATGAGAAAATCTTAACACTTTGGTAGAGGCAACACAAAGTTTCATGTGATTTATGTTAGAGTTTGAACGACACTACTGAAACCTTCATGTAGCTTGTTGTTTTTTCCTATTTTAGACACTAAGTTTGGGCACGTTCTTCGAGAAAATGGAGACAAACTTTAAAAAATGGAAAAGGTTTTTTTCAGGAATGAACTGATTTATAAAAACATCTCTCAGTTTTTCAAAAACTATCACGGTTTCAGAGATTCAAATATATCTTTGAGGCCTATTTTTTAGGATTTCGCCCGAATCAATTTCATGTTTTAGATACTAACTTTGGGCACATTCTTCGAGAATCTGGAGACAAATTTTAACAAATTGGAAAAGTACTTTGTAAAAAATAGACTGATTTAGAAAAAACCTCTCATTTTTTCAATAACTATCACGGATTGAGAGATTCGAATAGATCTTTGAGCTCTATTTTTCAGTATTTCGCCAGAATCAGTTTCCTGTAAAAATGCCTAGATAACTCATGATTCTGAATTTTAAGGGATATGCCAACTCATGAATTGGAATTGGGATTAGATCTCTCTAAAGATAGATAATCATGTTTTCATATCCATTATTTTTTGATCTTGATAATAATGTATCTTTCTATATAAACCATGAAGAAAGAGGTGCAAGGGGAGGGGGTTCTAGTGGTGGAGAACAAAATACTTTGTCTCTGATTGTAATGCTTGGGACCTATTACATTTTACACTTAATGGTAAAGGATATATGATGGTTAGACTATCTCTTCTTGTTTTTTATTCTTTCTTGTCTTACTTAAATGTATGTGTATCTTTGCAAAGCATTTGATATATCGTGTTTATGTTTGAAAGCTAGTAAAGATTTTGTTGATTTCTATCTCATTACAGGTTTTGTTTTTAAGTACTTCATTCTCATTCCTGAATGATATTTAGGATCAAGAATTTCCTCTGTGAGTTTACAAATTGGGAATTTGTAGTTTTCTTTCCTTTGATGTTAAAAACTTCCTTATCTATCTCATCAGATTGAATACCATTGACTAAGTAAGTGTGATTGGAACTTGTTGTTGGCGACGGAAGTCACTCCTGGATTGCAGCAGGAGCAGAGCCCGACGCCCACCATTTTTATGTCGCGGTAGTTTTGAATGGGTGATTGAATGGATAGAGACTCAGGAAGATATCACTCTAACTCAAGGACTGGGTTCGGCATGTGAGAAACAAACGAGGTCTTGATCTAACTTCAGTCAGTGAGGTGATTTGAAAATGAGTAGGTTGAAGACTTAATAAGAGAAATGGAAAAACTACCTCAGGCAACGAGCCTTTCAACAATTTGTAGCAGAAAAACTCTGAATTTGAGATCCTCTGGTTCAGAGTTTCGAGAAACTGAAAGGGGAACTTGACTAGATTCTCCAATTCCAAGTCATTCAACGGTTAAGAAAATCACAAGGACTGATTAGAAACAATGCAACTGTTACAGTGATCCAATCTACATCATCCTATAACAATTACCACTCGACTGGATTCTCCAATTCCGAGTCGTTCTAACACAGTGTAAACAAAGACGTGAAGGAAACTGACATTCATAAGACAAGAAGTCTCAAGAGTTCATGCATAACCAGAATAACAGTGCTTCATTAAAGTTTTACAATCGGGAGCCTTGCTCAACCATCGATCATTTACAAAAATACAAAGACTGAGTTCAAATACTCAGCGAAAATCGCCCAACAGAGGAGCGCCCAGTCGCTCAAGGCTTGGTGTCTTTTCAGTCAAATTCAGACATTCTTTGTCAGACGCCACCTTAATTGCGCATGGCTCCTGCGAGGGGAGTAGCTGAGCCATCAAGTGCCGAGCTAGCGTGTGCAGACTTCCTCCGGCTAGTCGAGGACTCGGCATGGCTTCTTTAGAAAAATGGGTACACAGGATCCTGTCGAGCAGACCGCTTGCCAGATTATCCATACTTTGCACTTAATGCCTGAGGAGAGGTTTCAACCACCCCTTCTCATCTTCATTAAATCCAGACGAAAACCAGGATCGAGGTCAGATCAGATGGCGCATGGAGATCACAATCATCCTTTCGGCGACTAGGCTCGACACCCTTGGCCCCTTTTATTGTATAGCTCCTTTCTTTCCCAAGTGACCACGGGCCGTGACCCTGTGTCTATTCCCACAACGCTTTCGGCGTTCGCGAATAAGAAGGGGATGATCGATGCTTCTTAAAATCGCGATGAGCGAAACGCCGAGATGGCTTGAGTTGCCGCCACGCGTCCCTCTAGATCTGACAGTCCTGAACTTAGTTGGTGATGTCGTGGGCCCGGGTCCTGAACGCTCCCGGCACCTCGCGCATCGAGAATCTGATGGAGCTGTTTCTGCGCCTTGGAATCGTGATGGGCAAAAAGGCGAGGAGCCTAATCGTGCACCAGGTGTCCCCTTCTGATAAACGGCTGAGACTGCTTCGCAATGCTGTGGGCCCAACTCTGGGCGCTTTCGGCACTCCGGGGTTCGGGGTTTCGAGATGTGAGAAGACGAGAGACTTTCACCCTTCGAACTCCCGAGTGTCGATATGCCGACTAGATCTCGCACTATGTGTTGCTGGATCGGACGACCCAGATTTAGCCTTGAAAAATAGGCGCTTTCTCTGACGCTATATATCGTTTATCTTGGTAGGCCCGATATCCCGATGACCATTGATCTGCCCTTGTGGATGAATCTGGACCGTCGACATCATAACTTCGCCTTCTTATGTGCTTAGAAGCCTTAAAATGAGATTTTTCCATGCTGCTCTCGGGCGTTTCTCGTGCATCTTGCAGACTCGAACACTCTTGTGCCTAGGACAAGAAATGTCGCTAACACTTGTTTTTGTAATAAAAAATTGAAATTTCCTATTTCATTTACTACTTGACCTATAAACCAATCCAAAATCCAAAATAAACCTACAAAGATAAAATCATTGCAATAAATGAGGTGCCCTAGCTTTCCCTTAGCAGTCAAGGACAACTTTGGGGACTAACAACTTTTGTCATTGTTGTTGGGGAAGAAGGAACGAAAATATTTTCTCTGGGAAAATGACAATGTCTACATCCTCTTCTTGATGGTGAACAGGAAGTGGACATCAATTTGACTGCAGAT
>ML780804.1:401148-439532 GCA_009831015.1 Picea engelmannii
AGGGCTTTCACCATAAGGGGACCACTTTGGAGTTCATCCATATTTACTTCTTATCAACCATGAAAAAACAATAATGAGTCATATTTACATCAAACAATATTGGGTCCATTACCCAAGCCTTTGTGCTACGGGGCTTTCTTCAATGGTTGACATCAATGACAACCAACCTTAATCAACACAATCCTGAGCAACACCTCATTAAGTTTCATCAATATATGAATCAACATGATAGACATCATGAGAATGTATTGATGGAAATGTTCATGTACTCATTAGATGGCGATGCACGATAATGGTACCGATCTCTGTCCGCTGCTAGTATTTCCTCACCAAGAGAGTTTCATGCATGTTTCTGTAATCATTGTAAGTTTCTTTTTTCAGCTGAACTTCTTTTGAAAGATTGTTGTGAGAAAATTGAAGATTATATTAGCAACAATGAACATGTTGATTTTTATGATGCAAATCCTTTATCTTATTCAAAAATTCATGGTAACGAATGCCATGAGGAAACCATGATTTCAGAATTAGCTAAAGAGATATCTTTTTTAGAACCTATTATTGATTATGATCAAGATAAGGAGATATAAGTGCATCATCTTGTTCATGAAAATTCTGCTATCTTGAATTATAATGAAACGTATGATAATCATGAGCTATTCCAGGAGAATCAAGAGAAGGTTTTGGTTGATTTTTCAGATTTTATGTCAATTCAGTCATCTTTTCAGTGAATCATTAAAGATAAATATGAAGGTGCTCATGGTGAGTTACTGGATGAAAGGTTGAACTCTATTCATGATAGTAAAAATTGGTTTATTGTGAAAGAAGAACATAAATCATTATCATTATCATTAGATGTTTATCCAAATACACTATTTTATGATGAATATGATAATTATATTGCATTATTAGATCAAGAATTTCCTTTTATGAAGCATTTTGATCAACATTTCCATGAAATCAACAAACCTATAGTCAATGAAGAATCAGATCATGTATATGACAGTTATGGTTAAGAGTTAGAGCCTAGTTTTGATAAACAAATTTCTACATTAGCATGCATTGAAACTCATAGCTCCGAGCCATTATATGACAGTTATGAATCATATTCTTTGGAGGAAAACAAAACAAACATGATGGTTTGTATACAAGATGCAATACTACCAACAAAGGTTACTAAAAAAATCCAATCAGTCGAAGCAAGAAGCGACAATTCAACAGAAACAAGACTTAACTCAGCATGATGTTCCTTTGCTTGATATTGGTGAAAGTATATTGTTTCCTTCCGAGACTTTTTCCTTGGAATCTACAAAGGAATTTTCTACTCAAGATGATTTTATTGCTAGTACTCATGGATTGTTTCAAGGAGGACATTTGCAACACAATCTGGTTAATAGAGCAGAAATTACAGAGGAGCAGCTTGGTATTTTTAGTCAGCTAGAAATTTTCCATTTTTTTCATGACCCAGTGGCTGCTTGGATGGAGAAAAATTCTTCAGGGGTCCCAAACATCACAACTTTTGGTATGCCACTTAAATGCAATAGTAAGTTTGAGTTCTCCATTAGATTTCTGTTGTATCTATCATGTTTTTTCTATGTTTTATCAACCAGCTCCATACACAAAGTTCTGATAGTTAGTCAAATGCTTTCATGGTTGCATTGGAAGTTCGATGTGACCTTATAAAAAAGTTGATTGGTTAGTTGTGTAGGAGTTGTACATAAATAAGATCTCTTTTTGAGCATGCTAGTTTCAGTTTGAAGATCAATTTGCAGTATGAGAATAGTGTCAAGTTTTTCAGTGTACAAGAATAAGGACTTCATAGCCCAATGGAGACACTAGTCTACAATTAGTTCTTTCTTTTCGATATTTCAGTATGCAGGATTAATCTAAAATAAAGCAGGGATCAGAGCAGTTGGAAACAAAAAAAGGGTGGATATTCAAAACTGACAAAGTGAGAAAGGAAGGCATTGGTCTGGATAGTTCTTAATGTTTTATCATAAAACATTACCCCCATAAGGAGCCAATGTTAGTCCTTGAACTTGTTCATGACTTCCCATTTTCAAAAAACCATGTTTTACCATGCTTTATTTTCTAAGGTTTCCTATACTTATCTCTTTATTACTTTGTGGTGTGTTTTTGCTTTGTTTGAACTTTTTTTTCCATGTGTTATTGGTAAGATAGAATTGAGTTTTAGACAATTTGAGGGTCTTCTATTAGATTTGGAGGTAAAATTTATATTTTATCCAAAGTTTAGAAAAGAGAAAAAGTCGTTACAAGAATGCCGCCATTCTTGTAGCGTTTGTTTTCATCATTGATTTAAACATGTTTTGTCCCAAAAATCGTGTTAACAGTGAAAGATTACAACGACTCGTTTTAATAAACACAAGTGTACACCCGTTAGTAAATCCACGAAAACCGGGGTTTGGTCACGATCTAGAGCATCTAAAGATATAATTTTGAATTTGTTATGACCCTAACATCATTTTGCAGCTGAGGAAACCTCTCTATACCACTTACATGTGCATGAAATTTCTAAAATCCATCAAACTAGAACCCTAGGGTCTGGAAGTTGACAAAGATCAAAATCAGAGTAATGGCACCAAAGAAAAGTGGTCTGGTTAATAGTTTGGAACCGATAAGGGGAGAATTGTTGGAATCATATCTTGAGATTATGAAAAAATTCATCAATGCAGGCTGGATCGAATTCTGCTATACTTTCCAGTGATTCCACGAGGAGGTTTCAATGTTGTTTGCACATAAATTCAATGGTTTCAAAATCCATGTAGGGAATGTCTTGATTTATGTAAGAAAAAATTCAATCAGGGCAACATGTCGCTTACCAATAGTAGGTGAGAGATGGTGGAAAAAGAATCAACTGCTTGCTGGTTCCTGCCATCCGTTTTTAGTCCCAAAACATCATGATCCAGACTAGAGTCAAGGGATACTGAGAAAATGGCTAAAGGAAGAATGGTAGAGTGTTTTGGCAATAGTTAGGAAGTATATAACCCGTGAGGAATTATCCTACAATTGCTCGTAGAAGCTTATTTAATCAAGGTATGGTAAAGATGTTATTTTTGTATGCATTGAGAGAGGTTAAAGTGACATGGAAGCAATTGCTAATCTCTTTAGGGATTGATGATTAAGATACAAAACAAAACAAACCCGAGGCATCAACAAAGAAAGGCAACACTTCAAAAGGTTATGGAAAAAATGAAGGAAATATCCCCTGTAACTAGAAGAACTAGATCAAGTAAAAGGAAGTTGGAATTTCAGTAGGAAGAAAAAATCAAGCTGGAGCCTGAATCCTCTGCCTCTAAACAAAAAATTATAGGTTTTGGTAGGGTATATACGAGGAGGAGGGCCAAACAAAATATTGAATTGCAAGAAGTAAAATCTGAAGCAGAAATCAACGATACACCTACTGAAGAGTCTCCACAAGTGAAACAGAGTATGTGCACAAGGAAGATTTGTAGGTCCATAGACCTAAGACAAGCCAAACAAACAAATTGAGGTTGAAATTTAAGGAAAAACAAGATCCATCTCTCACAGAGAAGGTCATTGTTCTAGATGATACCCCTCCACAACCTGCAAACAACAAAATCACAAGGAAATCAATACAAAAAATATGCCTTGTTTCAACAAAAGCACAAATTAGGGTTTCATCTACTAAGCAGAGAAAAGTACAGGTTCGGAGGAGGGTTACTAGAGCCATGACAACCTAGGAGGATGTAGGAGACAAGATTAACACTTTGGCAGAGGCAACACAAAGTTTCATGTGATTTTTGTTAGATTTTGAAATGCTCTACTGAAACCTTTCTGTAGCTTGTTGTTTTTTCCTGTTTTAGACACTAACTTTGGGCACGTTTTCCTAGAAACTGGAGATGAGTTTTAAAAAACTAGATTTTTTTTTTCATGAACAAACTGATTTAGAAAGACCTCTCTCAATTTTGCAACAACTATCACGGTTTGAGAGATTCAAATAGATATTTGAGGCCTTTTTTCAAGATTTTTCCAAAATCAGTTTCTTGTTTTAGACACTAAGTTTGGGCACGCTCTCCGAGAAACTGGAGACAAATTTTAACAAACTGGAAAAGATTTTTGTCAGGAATAGACAGATTTAGAAAACCTCTCTCCATTTTGCAACAACTATCACAGTTTGAGAGATTTGAATATATCTTTGAGTCATATTTTTCAGGATTTCGCCGAAATTAGTTCCCTGTAAAAATGCCTAGATAGCTGATGATTCCGAATCTTTAGGGATATGCCAGCTGATCAATTCGATTTAGGATTAGATCTCTCTAAAGATAGATAAGGAGGTTTTCAGATCCATTATTTTTGGATCTTGATAATAATGTATCTTTCTGTATAAACCATGAAGAAAGAGGTGCAAGGGGAGGGGGTTCTAGTGGTGGAGAACAAAATACCGTGTCTCTGATTGTAATGCTTGGGACCTATTACATTTTACACCTAATGGAAAAGGATACATGATGGTTATACTATCTCTTCTTGTCTTTTATTATTTCTTGTCTTACTTAAATGCATGTGTATCTTTGCAAAGCATTTGATATAATCTTGTTTATGTTTGAAAGCCAGTAAATATTTTGTTGATTGCTTGCTCATTACATGATTTGTGTTTAAGTACTTCATTCTTGTTTCTGAATGATATTTAGGATCAAGAATTTACTCTGTGAGTTAACAAAATGTTAACTTGCAGTTTTATTTCCTTTCATGTTAAACTTCCTTGTCTAGCTCATCAAATTGAATACCATTGACTAAGTAAGTGTGACTGGAACTTGTTTTTGTAATCATAAATTGAAATTACCTATTTCATTTACTACTTGACCTATAAACCAATCCAAAATCCAAAATAAACCTACAAACATAAAATCATTGAAATAACTGAGGTGCCCTAGCTTACCCTTAGCAGTCAAGGACAACTTTAGGGACTAACATGAAGGACATGAAAAAATAGAGAGAGATACTTCTGATAAGGTTTGCTCTTGCTTCGAATGAGAATGTATGTTCTTTCATTCATTTTTTAGTTTCATTAGAGCTAAGTTATCATGTTGATAGCAGGTTTATTCTAAAGGTGGCGAAGAAAGGAGTGGGAAGCATTGATTATTGACATGCTCCAAAGTTCATTCATTCATCTTAAAAGTTTGTTTAGTCTTAATTAGAGGTTATGAATTTAATTTCATTGTTGATTAATGCTAGTTTTGCATATTCAAGACTATGATGCACTTATAGATTGGATTGATCCAGTTCAATTTTCAGTTCTAGTCTTCTTCTTTTGAGACACCAGTTGTCTATGTATTAGTCAAATTAAATCTTAGAATTCTAAGTCTAATTCTTATCCATACCCTCGCAGGGGTTTGAAAAGAGAAACTTGGTTGTAACTTAGATTGATATCAATAAAATCATATGTTAATTTCTTCTCATTTATGAGACTTGTTGTGTGTTGAATTTTCAGATTTACATTATCTTGCATTTACTTATTCAATTGTTTTATAAATTTCATTTTTTCCAAGCACATTTTACTTAGAAATCTTATTTGACATAAAAGCATACAAACTTATATAATAACATCAAATCCAAGAACTTATTTCTTGAGGTCTAATTGATATTTTTGATAGGCTATAAGCTCAGGGTGATAATCTCGCCTATCTCACCTAGCCTAGTGAGATTAAAAAATGCTTGAGTGAGGATTTTTCCATTCCTCTTATCAACATGTTCCTCTGAGTCTAGGTTCCATTCGACTATTCATACACCCAAACTTATCCATATCCGACTTTCTGTCCCGGTTTTCTGTTACAAGAATACTGAGAGAAACTAGGGAATCTAGGCCACTTAGATTTCGGTGTATTCATACCAGTAAACCCTGGTCTGTATCCTACAAAATTTCCATTTCTACACACACACAAACCAATTCATGCCATTCTCAAGGTTTTAAACTATGAATTCCAGGTTACTTGTGCATGTATTCCATAAAAAAAACTATTATTGAAACTGACCATCATATAAGAATATCACATAATCTTATATCCATTATATTTTCATACATAGACAATTCACATGGTCTCAAGCCATGAATTTCAGGTTACTTATGCATGCATTCAAGAGAAGATAACTGGTATGGAATTGGACTTAACATACAAGACAAATTACAAGTCACACATGCATTCATTTGTTCATCAATCCATACAAACTCAAGAATGAAAAAGCAAGCATAAGCCATTAATTACATTTAAATAAACAATGCATAGTGAACACTTATATGTTTAAGAATCTGTAGCCAACCCAACTGACTAAGGGTGAGTGCTTTTCCACCCAACTGTAAGTTCAGATGCACCAATCCTCTCTCCAATCTAGCCACCCCTGTTCCAGGCCATTATACCACCAGGGGATTTCTCAAACTCTAAGAGAAATTCAAAGTGTAAACGCTACTCTCCTTCACAACAACCATTGGTTGAAAACCTCCTATACCCACCTTTCCAAGGGCCTCCATGAGTTTATCAGATGCCTTCCCATCTAGATTTCCTCTACAGAAGGGAGTCTCTTCACAACTAACACCGTCCCTCATTTCCCTCCCCTTCCAGTGTCATTTCCAGTACAACAAGCATCAATCTTGTGACCCTCTCAGCTAAGGTCGGGTTTGGTTTTTACTCCAACCATACAAGACACTCTTGCTCTGATTCTTATCTGTCCTCTCCACTCATGGGTTCTCCCACAAATATGAGCACTTCTCCCACAATATTTGCACATTCCTATGCTCTCTTACTCATGGAATCTTCCACAATTTAGCCTAGAATACGCTTGTCTACTCATGGGTTCTTGCTCCTCATTGCTACTATGTCTTCTCTTTGCACAGGCTTTGCCTCTGTGCAACCATTTCATACTCCCCCTTATGTTCTCTTATGCACATACCCGTGTGTTCTTCTTCCTTCTCCAATAAGGTTCTTGAGTGCCTTCCATGTAGCTGGGGTTGTCCACAATTCCCCATGGACATGCTAGTCCTCACTCCATGCACTTACATGGGGAGTACTTCCTCATCTAAGAAACCATAATTTTATTTAATGATTGACTTTGTAATTAGGAGAAATCATAATACATGGTTATTTACCAAAATAATTCAAGAAGGTGTCTTGGGATTATCTAGCACAATCAACCCCCTCTAGGCCCCCTCACTACTCCCTCTTGTGGTATCATGGCCAGTACTAGTGCTCCACCCATCAGTCAATGGATGGATTTCTTTATTAAACTTAAAATGGTGATGGCATGGTAATAATATTTCCATTCTAAGATACAATCATCATTAATCATGATTTATTACAAATTAATCAGAGGATTAAAAATGGGGTGTTACATTCCCCTCACCTTCAAAGGAACATCGTCCTTGATGTTCTTTCTTCTCAGCAACACCTGTCATGTCTTCACCCTTCAATTGCTTCAACATTGTCTTTATCTTCATAGTATGGTCCCTTCCAGACTTCTGGTATTTCATTTCATACCTACAACAATCATCAAAGAACATGCATATTAAAACTAATTTTATGCATAAACCTTTCCTTGATGTTCATAACTTAGGATGACATGTATATTTCATCACAATTCTTATATGTGCATTCATGGATATGCATCCATATGGTTTCCTCATTTAGACTTGACTCATTGTCTTCTTTGACATACTCATGATCTCAGTTAGTTCATAACACGAATTATTCAAGTCTCCTCCTTCTTGTAGTCACTCACCTTCTAGGCTCATGTATTCCCTTCTCTGCTACATAGTCTTTCGAGCAATCCATATTTCCGGCCAAAGGTTCTTCACACAGGAAGTGTACAGAGATTCACAGATTCTTACAGCCGAGGCATCCCTTTGGATTTCTCTAACAGAACACAACAATATCAATGGTGACCATGGCACATGACAAGGTTCTGGTATCACAACAATGGCCTCTTTCCCGTGCTTTTCCAACTCAACAACCACCTTATCTCCTTTCAAGACATCTTTGTCATCTCACCTGTATCATACATAAATATAATAATCGTGATATATGCTCATAACAATTCCAATTATATATTTTTTTTCAAATTTGTTTTCCCATAGATTTCAAATTCCACTTTATCAATTTCAAATGTGTTCCATATAGGAACCAAATCCATCAAGTTATGGGACTTCCTACTCATAACAATTTGGATTTTGCATCTGCAGGCATCGATCTTCCTTATGGACTTACACCACTTCCATATCAAGACCATCTTTCCTGCAATTTTCTCATCCATTCATACAACCAAACAAATTGTTAGTTTTGCATGCACATTATACTTTCATTGTACAATTACAATGACTCATAGAGTGATCTTAGAGTTGTGCATACTAACAATTGCATCACTTCTATCTATCAATAATATGAAATGAGATGAAATTATCATTCCCCACATAAGCATTATGTATCACACCAAGCTTTCCATAATTCAATCAAACATCTCATGCATTTGACCAATGTGTCAATTACCCATGGCCACCTTTACACAATGCATCTTTGCATTGTTTCCAGAATGCCACATGTCTATGTCAAGCATCCACAATGGTGAGTTGGAAACTCATCCAACACCCCACCACATAGCAAATATTTTATTGGTATTCAATTCCACAAAAGGAGTATGTCTTTTGTCTTGAGCCGATCACAACCTCAAAACCAACATAACACAACATGAAATTGAAATTTTTACTTAAATGCATCCATTCATTCATTCTTTATTGGTGACCATTGTGCTAATAGTCATGGCTATTTCATCACTTTCCTTTACCATTCCACAACTCTTTTGGGGTACTGGAAGGTTTTCCTTCCACAAGGGCAGTCTAATAAATGCTCTCTTTTATACACATGCATCTAATAACTCAATGCATTTAGCATATGTGAAACTTATGAGCACAACCATTCATAATCATCCATGGTTAACCAATGAAAACGTGGCATACTTTTTCATGAGTCCATTGGAAAGATTCTAATTCATCTTTTCCCATCAGAGGTTTCATCCTCTATCATTCATGTTTTCTTTCCTGAATCATACCCTACCTGGGTATCAATAACATGCAACAATCAATCATAATTCATAAATATATCACTCAATATATGAAACATTTTAGAAGACATTCTTACCCAATCCATTTCAAACCACATCCTACATAGGCATAAATTTTTTATACCTTCATGGCTGCCAACAACCTTTTTGATGTTGCCTCACTAATAGTGCTTCGTGGGGACTTATAGGGTCCCTTCATCAATACTTCAACAACAACCTTTTATCTCACCCTTTGCACAAGGTTATCCACCATTGGTAACTGTCTTCTCAACAACTCCAATATTTCCTACACACAACCATCATCATTATAGTGATATCAGTTGTCGTGGCAATCATAATGTATGTGCCCTAACACTTTTTAAAATAAACAACCATTATCATATATACCCTAGCATATCTGTCTACACTCTACCACATGTTTCCTCAATGTGTTTATGAGTGTAAACACAAACTTAATTAAGTTATTTTACTTTTACACAACCATCAACATTCATATGCCTAACATAATCACACCTATGAGTTTCCTCGTTTTAGAGAAACACAATAAACAACAAAAGAGGAGTCAAGAGATTCTCCCTTTTCCAACTCCTCTCCATAGGCTTAAATTATGTTATTCATTCAAACACATGCATAGATTTTTTTGTCGACCCAAACAATACTGACTTCTTTAATACCGCATAACTATGCTAAACAATACTGACTCCTTTTGTCCATCTTTGCTTTTGCATTTTGTCCCTTCCTGGACCTGCTTGCTTCATTTCCTTGAGCAACTTCAATCAAGTTCATCTTGAAATTTCCCCATTCAGAGTCTCTTCCTTCCCTGAATGCAACAACATACTAAAAACACCAAGGTTAGCTCATAAATTCGATTACAATTAAGTGCATTCTTGCAAATTAACCATACATAATTCAAAATGATTAACATTTCATTTGCATGCCTTCCACACTTGCATTATCCTTTAAAATGTAATCCGTGATTCTTTGTTGGGTTGTTTCACGCTTGTGCGCGTCCTTCTTAATGCTGGGGATTTTAGACCCAGTGTTCGTCCAAAGTTGACCAACAAAAACCCAAAAACATCGACATATCAATCTTCAGCCAAGGCCAAATAAGGTATCACCCAAGATGCACTGAGGATCACAAAGACCATCTAGTCTTGTGTCGAGGATGAAGGACTAAACACACACAAATCCATCTGGGTTGTTGTTCATACATTCCATAGTTCACAACTTACTAATATCAATGTGCTAAAACAATACACACACATATCCAATTGATACACAAGGGACACATGATATATCAGAATCACTATAGTTTTATTAGCATCACCATTCCATCATGCACATAAATATATTAAGAAAAACATACATAGACAACAACATGGTCTCATATTCATCTTTGAGATTTAAAATACAGTGTGCCATGTGCATTTTGCAAGACCTTAACCATATGCTAAACTCAAACACATGATTACAAACATTAAAATTCTACCGAGACTCAGAGCGAGCTCTTCGACAATAGATAACAACAATGACTCAATGAATCACCCATAATCAATGTCAACCTTCTCTTTGTTGTATTTACTTCCTTTTATAGCCATCTCGGCTCTAGAGTTCTATCCCTTTCAGCTCTGCTACACTCGCCCAATTGACTAACAGTTTCACACACTTCTGTCACCAACCTACACTCCACACAACCTTTGTGCATCGAGCCAATCTTATCTGCCTTTCCAACTCATCCTCTATCCGCTCCACATTACCTTATGCTGATGGCAGTAACCATTCATGGATATTTCTTGATGATTCCTTTCTTGATTTCGACATGCGTCTTCTTGATTTTCAGCGTGTATCCCAAAACTCGGCTCGACACACCTTACGAAAACTTGTCAAAACTTGATCCAACACATGCTTCTTGTCAACCCTTGCACATCTTCTTGGGCACACACAAAATTGGAATGAGCACGCACAACTTCATTTGTGTGCACAAGAGAGATTCACCCAAAAATTTGTGTGCTAACAAGCCCTCACCACTATTACTTGGCTCATCCTCGAGCCAACTGCCTTATGGAATGACTGTCTTAACATACAAGACAATAGTCTTGAGATCTTGCACGAAATTTTTGAATTGGCGCTCGGGATCATTAAGGTAGCCCTGAAGATCCCGAGTAATCTAAACATCTACATCAACCTTGGTTGTCGTGACCTTAGGATCTAACATGTCCGTTGTGTTTATTTTCTGAATGAGGGGGCCAACAACAACCTACGCATCTGAGAGATGTGTAAACAAGTTCAAGGCCTTATTGACTGCAAAAGTGATGATCACTGATATATTCTGCTGCTCATCCCGAGGTGCAGTGATCTCTTTTGTTTTTGTTTCAATTGTTAACATTACAACGGAGTGTTCCCTGAGAGGCAGAGAAGCCAGGTCTTTGTTTTGTTTTGTGACCTCCACCTCAGTTGCGTGAAATCGATCTTAAATTGTAGATAAGTCTGGTGTATTTTGGAGGTGATTCCATAAGGAGAAATCATAGTTGATCACACCGAAAAATACCTCCACCCTACATTGGCCATATTGGATAGTTGCTTGAGCCAACTTAATCATTTGTTGGAACTGAGTTATTGCTGAACTTGTTTGGTGGAGTGGTGGACAAACAATTACGAGCTATGAATCAAAATTCTACAGACGTGCCTTTATGACCGAGAGCTTAAAATTGGTGGGAATATATTTCCCTTGAGTTGAAGTAGTTGGAATATGTGCATATAGGCTATCCATGTCTCTTAGAAGGCCAGTGAACGTTGTACTTGTCTTAGTGTTTTGGGCCCGTGTGATTGCGTGTGCTATAGCTTCTGCTTCATATTTCTTCTAGACTGCTTGCTGGTCCTGAATCTCCTTTTTATAAAGCTCACACGTCTGATTATGTGCAACAATGTCTACTTGGTGTTGGAGTTTTAACTGTGCACGAGCTTAGCCCAGTATATGGTGTCACTCATGTTAGTGCTGCCATTTTTCCCTTCAATTAGAGTCGGTTTTAGTCGAGTTATGGCCCATGTGTCAAAGCATGTGAGGTCAGGTACGTAACAACAAAGGGGTCGAAGTCAACAGGTGGTCGGTTGGCCCTTTGGAGTCGAGAAGGGATGTCAGAGTCCAAACACGCATAAGTAAGTACGAGTCTGTTCCCAAAGAGTCGGGTCCTATTAAAAAGAGAGTTTCTACGTTCCCCAGGTCTAGTTAAGTTGTTAAGAGAAGTCACATCGGCAAGTGCAGTAACCATTATCGGCTCATTATGAAGTCTCGAAGAATGAAAAATCATGGTGTTCGTATCATGTATGCTCCACAACCCTTATCAACTATACTTTACACATGTAGATGTGATATGGAAAATATGCAATCCGTTTTGAGACATCCAATCGCCATGAATTCAATGTTCCTTGGCACGTTTCCTCCTCCCACCTGCTTTGTTATAAATTCCAGATACTCTGCACACATTCTATTCGCAAATCGGGTTTATGCATTGTTTTCAATCTCTTCCCGCAAGCCAAGGTTGATCGAATTCTCCGCGTTGGGGCCTTTGCTAGATCCACCGCACACAAGACAAATACGGTTGCACTATGTCAACCTCCCAAAACATAAGAAAGGACGTGAAAAGTAGCAGGAGTGCCAGGCATGAGCCCCAAAGCGACTGGGATTCGTTCTCACTGACAGCAGGCACCCCCAAGGATCCAAGGGGAGTTTCACCTTTTCCCGTGGAAGCGAGGATATCATACTGCTCGGAGCCTGGAGTGAAAGAAGCTGCACAGGAAGGAAAGACGTTAGAAGCCCTGTATCCCCAACAACAGATACCTCAGAGAAGGGGTAGGCCAAGGAAGAACAAGGAAGCTGGGGAAATCCAAGTCCCAAACAAGCCCCATGCAAAATCAGCTGCCAAAGAATTACTTATGTGCGCTATCCGACTAGAGCCTGGCGAAAGTACAAGCCAAGGAAGTAGGAGCAGAACAAGGAGGACAAATGCCACAGGCACTAATGTTTGAGAGCCATCTCAGTAGCTGAATCAGGTGCAACTCGTTGTCTCCAAACATTACTAGGAAAACAAGGAACTTAGACAACAATTAGCAGCAAAGACTCTTGAAATGTCAGCATCGCAAGGCTGTGAAGGAAATGTGATGTGGCTCAAAAGACAGCTCAGAGAGACACATGATACAATCAGATAGCTGCACGAAACATAGAGGCTATCAGAAGAAAGGAATGCGAATCATTTAAGAGAATGTGAAGCAGCCGAAGAGAAAGTCCGCGTAGCTCTCACCAACGCGAAGAAGAAGCATGATTAATTGATTTCATCCTCGTATCATCAAGCAGAGCGTAGTTATTGACAATTTTGAAGGAGGCATCGCCCTTAAATGGTTTTGTCATTTTGGTAACGATCATGATAGTTAGCATCTACTCGCCACACACACACCCCAACAAATCATCGCATGACAGAAATCAAGGCTATTACAGTAGATGGCAGAAGTCTGTCAGAATACTTAATCATTCAAATATCTCGCCGAAGGAAGGCATTGACACATCACTCTCCCCATGACGAGACCTCACCGATAACTGAATTCCCGTGGAAGAATACAAGCAGTCATAATGTGACCAGATGCAGTTGTTTTCTATTTTTGGAAAGGCGTCATGCGAAGAGTCATTTAGCATAGAAAAATCAGTTTCCTAAATTCTAGGAATAGTAGATAGCGAGTAGGGAAGCCCAAGCGGCGCCCTTGCCTATATATTTTATCTTTTCAATATAACTCATGTTGGTTGGAAAAATTAGTATAGACAGTGTCTATTGAATGTAGTTTGAGTTCAATCGAAATTTAATGCAAAAGTCCCGAAGCTTTGATGAAAAGATTCTAATTGTAGTGGTTGGATGTATTGTTTCCTTTCTTTGCGTACGTACTTCCTTTATTCTTTATTCATATCTACTTCTGTCTAAATAGGAACGTATTTTCGAACCTGGGATTCACGCCATTTGGACAAACTGTTTTCCTCTAAGTTAACTCTAAATTCATCCCGAATGGTGCTCCGAGTTGCTTTCTGTGATTTCCTCCCCCGCCTCACACAACTATTTTGCACTGAAGACTATTGCTCGCTAAGAATTTATCCTCTCAAGTTCAGTCACCGAGTCATTTATTTCTATCGTTTTCTCGAATCGACTCCATAGCCCAAGGTCTTACTCTCTTGCGCCAATATAACCAGAACTTATTATTTCAAAGGTGTTAAATCTAGCCAACAAATTTAAAGCCATATCCCACACTAAGATAGTGTCTCCCGAGAGAGCCCTCTCCAGGTCTGAAAGGCTAGTTTCGAATCTCAAAGTTGGTTGAGATAGTTACCTCTGTTGTCTGTTTATTAGTCGAACAAATTTACAGAGTGCTAACATTCTGGCGCCATTCCCGAGGACAGAATTGAATAAATTTTCCCTGGGAGAATGACTAAAGTTACAGTTTTGACCCCTGAGGGTAACAAAGGGATAAACATTTATATTGGCTGAAACCTTTACCTTGGAGACTCCAGTCAAAAAGACCAGTAGCACCAAGTAACGCGGTTCAGGAACCCTGGCTTCGAGGACGATCTATACCAGAGAAAAGCCTGACCCAAACCCCGTAGAGCCTGTGTACGACCCCGAGAAAATTTTGCGCAAGGCTAGAGAGCAAGCGTCAGACCCGTTCTATTACTTGGATGAAAACCTGTCCTTACCCAAAGATGGCACGCAAATCATTGGCAACCTTGAGTTTTACGCATTATTTGAGCAAACCCTGTTCAGATATAAGTTGAAAACCAGCTTGGACGAGATAGTTTTTTACCAGAAGAGATTCCAAGCCCTGATATCTAATAATATCCCTCAAATCCCCAACCCTCCTAGAGCCATGGCCACCAGATTCTCCCCCCTCGTTCTGCCAGCCCAACTTCATTATTTGCCCCAAAATTGCAGCCAAAGGATGAAGCTCTACGATGATGAAGGGAACGTTTCATCCCAGAGGCATCTGTATTGGTTCAACAATTTCGTCAACCAATAGGAGGTGGACTATGCAGATGCAAAAATGAGGTTGTTTGTGCAGAGTTTTTCGGGGGAGGTGAGGAAATGGTTCAAATCCCTCCTGGCTGCAAGCATATGAGACTTCACTGCTTTCGAGACGTCTTTCATTACTAGATGGGGAGAAAAGAAGAACCCCTTGCAGCTATTAACGTAGTACAATAGTACGAAGAAGGTGCCGGAGGAGACGGTGCAAGAATTCTCAGCTCGTTTCATGAAGGTTTATAACTCAATTCCTGCAAAATTCCAAAGGGCTGCGCAGTTGCGATACACCGACTCCTTCGACAACAATTTCTCCTTGCTGTTGATAGAAATAAGATCAACAAATCTAGACGCAATAACGAGCAACATGATCGAAGTCAAGGTAAATATGATGGCGTCGGGAAATATCAAATAGAGGTTCAACAGAGGCGATAAGAAACCCCAAGGAGATGCACAACCATCGACATCTCGGTCCTTGGATGACAAGTTCAACTTGATGATGAAGACGATGGAGAAACTGATGGAGAGAATGTCCATGGGAAACAGACCTTCCGCTCTAGAATAGCATGGCCCCCAACCCAGATATTAGAACCTTAGAAGGGGTCAAGTTCCTCAGATCAGACAAAGGGAGTAGAGAGATCAGGGCGACCAGCAGACAAGGCCTCCGTTCCAAAACAATTACATGGACGAGGACTTAGATCAGATGTTCGAAGACCAAATGCATTGTTGCGATGACAAGAACCTGCATGTGTTTTTAACAAAGGGTGAACATGATTAGTACATGAGCAAAAACAATGATTTTGTGCTGGAAACAGATGATACACTATTTTTTGAAGCGGATGATGCGCTGTCCTAGGAGACGGAAGAGTTCAGAAGAGGTTATCTGAACGCCATCATGCAGTTTCAGAAGAAATATAACCTAACGAATAAGGAGGCGTCTACCGAGCCTCAATAGACAAATCCCATAAGGAAACCTCTGGCGGACACCCCTTCCACAAGGTGATTGAAGCCGAACAACCCGACCAAGGATGCAACTGAAAAGGCGAAGTCAAAGGAGGAAGCCGCAGGAAAGCACCAAAAACAAACTGGGAAGCATGTGGAAAAGAGGTAGAGAAAGTCTGTCCCCCTTTTAACTTTGAGAATGAAATGGATAAAATCAAAATCTCTGTCTCGTTCAATGAACTTATAAAAAAGGGTGAGTATCGGGAGAAAATTATTAAAATGCTAAAAATGGGAGGGACCCTCGTTACTTTAAAGATCCAAGAAGATCACCCTGCTATTCTAGTTGGACCATGTGTAGAGGAGACACCTGATACTGAGGACGTTCCCCTGTTCTATGTCAGTATAAAAATCCATGACATGACCCTACATAATGCCATGCTGGATTTAGGTGCATCGCACAACCTCATGCCAAAGGTGATCATGGACGAGTTGGGTTTGGACATCACCAGGCCCTATAAGGACCTTTTTTCTTTTGAGTCAAGGAAAGTCAAGTGCTTGGGTCTCATCAAAGACTTGGTCATATCACTGGTCCAAATTCCTTCGAAAAACATGGTTATGGATGTGGTCATGGCAGACATACCCCCTAACTTTGGCATGCTACTATCCAGGTCATGGGATGCGAAGTTAAAGGGGACTTTACAAATGAACATGTCATACACCACCATTCCTATCTTTGGCCAGGATAGATGGTTGTACATAGAAGTGATGCTAAAATACATGGTAAGCAACAAGACGCAACCAAATAATCATCCTATATACTCTATCAACACTGAGGTTGGTTCCTTTATATTCTACAATGACCTGAGTTTTGAAGAGGAGGATCCGACAACCATCACGACAACCAATGAGGAAACCGCGTGACAAGAAGCAGAGTGTGTTGACCCCAAGAAATGTGTGGAAAATGAGATATGGAACATGAGTTTTGATGGATTTGTTAGTAAGGAAGGAGCAAGTGTCGGCGTATGGATAATCCCCCCCAAGGTGGGCACAAAGCTGTGCTCATACAAGCTCACGTTTGAATGTACCAACAACATGGCCGAGTAGGAGGCACTAATCTTGGGCTTGAAGGTTTTGAAAGAAATGGGTGTGAAGAAGATAGCAGTGCGTGGAGACTCCGAGCTGATTATAAACCAGGTGAAAGGCATATATCAGTCCAAACACCCCAGACTAAGAGTGTACAAAAATTCAGCGCTGGACCTCCTTGAAGAATTTTCAGAGTATGATCTATCTGCTATCCCAAGGGAGAAAAATCAGATTGCTGATGCATTGGCCACCTCGGCCTCGATTTTGAAATCCCCATCTTCCCGGACAGAAAATACGAGATCAAAGTCAAACATAGGCCGACAGTTCCTTATAATATCAAACATTGGCAGGTGTTTGAGGACGAAAAACAAGTGGAGATATTTCTTCAGATAAGCGATGAGTTCGCTAACATAAACATTGATGATGAGTGTTGCTGCGATGAAGGCGAGAGCGTGGATGCACGCATTAATGAATATCCTTTCCAGAACCAAATAGCGGGAAGGGATGTAGTACAATTGAAGAACAACATCATCCCAAAGGGGCTAGTTCCATTGGAAATGATGTTTGATGAAAATGACGTGGCTAGAAATCCCAAGATTATTGCAAACGATGAGGATGCCAAAGACTGCAACATCGGGACTAAGGAGAACCCGAAAATAATCAAATTGTCGAAAACACTCTGTCCAGAGGTCAAACAAGACGACATCAAGTTCATGAAGGATTTCCCAGATGTTTTTGCTTGGAGTTATGATGACTTGAAGGTGTATGACACTAAAGTGATTCAACACGTCATCCCTCTCAAATAAGACCAGAGGTTGTTCAAACAAAAGCTGCTACGGATAAATCCCCTACTGGTGCAGCTAATTGAAAAGGAGGTAAAGAAACTCTTTGAAGCTAAAATTATCATTTCTTTAAGGTTTTCTAAGTGGGTGGCCAACTTGGTACCTGTTAGAAAAAAGAGCGGAAAAATAAGACTATGTGTGGATTTTTGTAACTTAAACAAAGTGTCCCTCAAGGACCACTACCCACTCCCTAAAATGGACTATATTCTGCAAAAGATGGTGGGGTCCCAGAAGATGTCCATGATGGATAGTTTTTCGGGTTACAATCAGATCTTGGTACATCCCGACGATAGGGAAAATACTGCTTTTACGACACCATGGGGGATGTTCATGTATGCTAAGATGCCTTTCGGCCCGATGCATGCCAGAGCTACCTTCCAGAGGGAAATGGTCATCACGTTTGCTGACAAAAAGGACAAGTTTATTGTGATCTATCTGGATGACATCACAGTATGCCCTGACTCCGATGAACAACACCTTGGGCATCTGAAAAGTGTTTTCCAGAAGTGCAGGAAGTTTGACATATCGCTAAATCTAAAGAAATCACATTTCGGTATGGAAGAAGGGAAGCTGTTGGGGCACATTATCTCGAAAGAGGGCATTAAGATAGACCCCAGCAGGGTTGAAGGAATCCTAAAAATCGACACTCCGCACAGTAAGAAGGAAGTGCAATCCTTCTTGGGAAAAGTAAACTTCTTAAGAAGATTCATCCCAAACCTGGCAGAGATTATAAAACATATCACCTGCATGCTCAGAAAGCGAAACGAGATCAAGTGGAACCTGAAAGCCAGGAAGTCATTTGAAGATATCAAGGTGGTGTTGACTAGAGCTCCTGTGCTATCCAGTCCAGACTTCACGAAAGATTTAATCCTGTTTTCATTAGCCTCAGAGCATACGATTGCCGACGTGCTGTTACAGAAAGATGAGAAGAACTTCGAGAAGCCCATAGCCTATTTCATCCGAACACTGAGGGATGCTCCACTAAGGTACGACATTATGGAGAAAAAAGCATACGCCTTAGTGAAGGCCCTAAAGGAGTTCAGAACATACATATTACACTCCCACGTTATCGCTTACGTGCCTAACAATTCATTCAAGGATATCTTGACTCAACCTAACTCAGAAGGAAGTAGAGGTAAATGGATAGCAACCATGCTGGAATATGATCTCGAAATCAAGCCAATGAAGTTGGTTAAAGGGCAGGGCCTTGAAAATTTGATGGTGTAGATGGACTGCGATGCTGTGGGGATAAACTTCATCGCTGATTTGTTAGAGAATCCTCAGGAAGAAACAACTGCGCAGGTATCTCAGGTTTTTCGTTGATTCACCATGGTATACATACATCATCTATGTGCTAAGGAATATGCAAGCCCCTCCGGGTTTAAGTAAGACCAAGGCCGGATTTCTAAAGCTCAAAGCGGTTAAGTTCTGCATCCTGTATAGTTCACTATACTGGAAAGATCCCGGAGGGATATTGTTGAGTTGTTTGCTGGAAAATGACGTGAAACGAGCTATCAAAGAATTTCACAAAAGCGATTGCAGAGGACACCATTACTGGAAAACCACCGCGCACAAAATCCTAAAAGTGGGTTACTATTGGCCTACCATCTTCACAGTCGTATACAAAGAAGTGTCTAGCTGTCATGAGTGTCATATTTTCGATGGAAGAAGAAAGCTGCAACCCTTGCCACTAAAGCCGATCTTAGTCGAAGCACCTTTCATGCAGTGGGGTTTGGATTTCATAGGGGAAATAAATCCGCCATCCTCAGTGCAGTACAAACAGATACTCATGGCCACATAATACTTCACAAAATGGATATAAGCGATCCCCACGAAGCAAGCTACCGATGCAGTCATCATCCAATTTCTGGAGACAAACATCTTGTCGAGATTCTAATGCCTCGTCAAGATCATAACCGAAAATGCGGCTGCATTCAAGTCCAAGAAGATGGAGAAGTTTTGTTAGGATTACAATATAACCCTGGGGAATTCTACAACGTACTACCCACAAGGAAACGGGTTAGCAGAATCATCAAATAAAATCCTGACCAGGATCATCAAAAGAATCCTACAAGACAATAAGAAAGATTGGCATAAAAAGCTTATCTATGCGCTATGGGCAGACCGGGTTACCGCCAAGAATTCCATCTCAACATCTCCTTTTCAGATTGTATACGGTGCAGACATAATTTTCCCTACCACACTGGGGTTACCCATTTGAAAGTTGCTGCAAGAGCAGGAGGCCGAGCCAGATGACACGCAGAGGGGAATAAATCAACTGGTTCACACAGAGCAGATGAGGGAACATGTATACAATAGATCACAACTCCACCAGGAGAGGATGAAGAAAACCTTTGACAAGCATTCTAAGCAAGAGGAATTTCGGTTGGGTGATCTGGTGTTGAAATGGGATGCGAGAAATGAGGATAAAGGAAAGCACGAAAAATTCGATAATCTGTGGACGGGTCCATTCAAAATCGGTGCACATCCCGAAAATAATGCTTATTTTCTAGAAGAACTAAATGGAGAGTGTGTTGGTTGGGGGCATGCAAACGACATGTTCCTCAAACATTATCTGATGAAATAAGATCCGTTTAAGTCACATGACATTGTAAATAGTCGTTTTATTTTATGTGTCGAGTCAATATGTCAGCAAAAAATTGAAGCCCGAAGTGAAGGCCCTGAGTTTATGCTGAATCTTTTAGAAACTGTGTCGATAGATTTAGGTTGCATTTTGTCTTTAATATTTCAGTGTCTGAAAGTTGAATAAGTCCCAATGGTAAGGCACCTAGTCTACTGTTCTTTGCTACCTCGTGGGGAGAATAACATCCTCGTTGTAGCCAATTGTTAACGCAACCATTTTTCCCTTCAATTAGAGTCGGTTTTAGTCGAGTTATGGCTCGTGTGTCAAAGCATGTGAGGTCAGGTACGTAACAACAAAGGGGTCGAAGTCAGCAGGTGGCCGGTTGGCCCTTTGGAGTCGGGAAGGGATGTTAGAGTCCAAACATGCATAAGTAAGTACGAGTCTATTCCTAAAGAGTCAAGTCCTTTTAAAAAGGGATTTTCTACGTGCCCCAGGTTTAGGCAAGTTGTTAAGGGAAGTCGCATCATCAAGTCCAGTAACCATTATCGACTCATTATGAAGGCTGGAAGAATGAAAAATCGCAGCGTTCGTATCATGTATGCTCTGCATCCCCTATCAACTATACTTTACACACGCCTATGTGCTATGGAAAATCTGTAGTCCATTCCGAGACATCCAGTCGCCATGAATTCAGTGTTCCTTAGCACGTTTCCTCCTCCTGCCTTCTCTGTTATAAATTCTAGATACTCTGCATGCATTCTATTCGCAAATTGGGTTTATGCATTGTTTAGAATCTCTTCCCGCAAGCCCAGGTTGATCGAATTCTTCGCCTTGGGGCCTTTTCCAGATCCACTGTGCGCAAGACAAATACGATTGCACTATGGAAACCTCCCAAAATGCAAGAAAGGGCACACGAAGTGGCAGGAGCGCCAAACAATAGCTCCAAAGCGACTGGGATTCGTTCTCACTCACATTAGGCACCCCCAAGGATCCAAAGGGAGTTTCACCTTTACCTGTGGAAGTTAGGATATCATACCGCTTAGAGCCTGGAGTGGAAGAAGCTGCACAGGAAGGAAAGACGTTAGAATCCCTTTCTCCCCAACAGCAGATACCCCGGATAAGGGGCAGGCCAAGGAAGAACAAGGACGTTGGGGAAATCCAAGTCCCAAACAAGACGCGCACAAAATCAGTTGCTGAAGAATTACTTATGCGCACTATTCAGATGGATCTTGACGAAGGTAGAAGCTGAGGATGTGGGAGAAGAACAAGGAGGACAGATGCCACATACATAAATGTTCGAGAGCCATTGCAACAGCTAAAGCAGGTGCAACTCGCCGTCGCCAAACTTTACCAGGAAAACAGGGAACCGAGACAACAGTTAGCAACAAAGACTCTTGAAATGTCATCATCACAAGGCCACGAAGGAAATGTGACGTGGCTCAAAAGATAGCTCAGAGAGGCACATGATACAATCGTATAGCTACGCGAAACAGAGAGGCTGTCAGAAGAAAGGAATGCAAAGCATTTCAGAGAATGTGAAGCGGCTGAAGAGAAAGTCCGCGCAACTCTTGCCAATGCACAGAAGAAGCATGATTAACTGAGTTCATCCTCATATCATCAAACAAAGTAGATTTCTTGACAATTTTGAAGGAGGCATCGCCGTTAAACCATTTTTTCATTTTGGTAACGCTCACGACAGTCAGCAGCTACTCACCGCGCACGCACCCTAGCAAATCAGTGTGCAACATAAATCAAGTCCATTACAGTAGATGGCAGAAGCCTGTTAGAATACTTGATCATTCAGATATCTTGCCGAAGGAAGGCTTTGACACATCACTCTCCCCATGACGATACCTTGCCGATAATCGAATTCCCGTGGTAGAATGCAAGCAGTCATGATGCAACCAGATGCAATTGTTTTCTATTTTTGGAAAGGCGTCACACGAAGAGTCATTTAGCGTAGAAAAGTTAGTTTCCTAAATTATAGGAATAGTAGATAGCGAGTAGGACAACCTAAGCGACGCCCTTGCTTATATATTTTATCTTTTCAATGTAATCCAGGTTGGTTGGAAAAATTAGTATAGACAGTGTCTATTGAATGTAGTTTGAGTTCGATCGAAATTTAATGCAAAAGTCCTGAAGCTTTGATGAAAAGATTATAATTGTATCAGTTGGATGTATTGTTTCCTTTCTTTGCGTACGTACTTCCTGTATTCTTTATTCATATCTTCTTCTGTCTAAATAGGAACGTATTTTCGAATCTGGGATTCGCTGCGCAGTGCCCCGGGATTCGCGCCATTTAGACAAACTGTTTTCCTCTAAGTTAACTCTGAATTCATCTTGAGCGGTGCTCCGAGTTGCTTTATGTGATTTTCCTTCCACCTCACACAACGATTTTGCACTGAAGACTATTTCTCGCTTAGCCTTTATCCTCTCAAGTTCAGTCATCGAGTCATTTGTTTCTATCATTTTCTCGAACCGACTCCATAGCCCAAGGTCTTACTCTCTTGCACCAATATAACCAAAACTTATTATTTCAAAGGTGTTAAATCTAGCCAACAACTTTAAATCCATATCCCGCGCTGAGACAGTGTCTCCCGAGAGAGCCCTCTCCAGGTCCGAAAGGCTAGTTTCAGGTCTCAAAGTTGGTTGAAATAGTTACATCTGTCGTCTGTTTATTAGATGAACAAATTTACAGAGTGCTAACAACTCACTCAACTCAGAGAGTAAAGTAGAAACACAGTCTTCCAGAACTGGAGTTGGGATCGGTGCCAACAAGATACCACCATTGTTGCTATCCATTGGAATTGGTATTGATGGGTCGAATCTAAAGACCTAAGCAGGGATCTTGGGACTGCTCCTGTAAGCTGACGGTCATGGTGGAAATTCGGGTACTGATGTTATGCGGCCAAGTTGCCAACATAGATGATCAACGTTACAGATAACCTCAATGTGTATTTGTTGTTGCATCAACAATTTTCATTGAAGCACATCTATCAATGTTGCGACTCCCGATGCCATATGGATGGATTCCTGTTGAGATGGGGGGTTGGTACCACGATCGATCCTTTGTCTTTTTGTACCAACTAGGATTAACTGTGTTTTCTATTGTGTGGGATGGGGATCCTAAGGGCGTTTGGCTAAGGAATTATTTTTGGATCCCCCGAGGGAGGCCCAAGAGTTGTGCCTGCTACCACACAGCCTCAGCCTATTGGTGATCTTAATTATTCTTAGTGTGCATTTCCAGAGTATTTATTTCTTTTGCTAGTACTAGTTGTAGATGCGTGGGACATTCAACAATGCCTTTTTGTATGTCCTTCTCAATGATGCAGATGGAAATAATGTTGTCCCAGCCCCTTGGTCATCACTGGGATAGATAAACATGTTATGAAAAGTAAATTCAAAGAGAAGGTAGCTATCATACCTGCCCATAATGGGGTGCAGGATGCGCTCTTGTGAAGCAATTTCCTAAAGTAGTTGCTAGTACCAATCTTGGAAATTTTTATTGTGGTACTGTTGGTTGGAAGGATCCTTGTTCTCATGTATTGGCGCAGGATATTTTGGGGAACAACGTAGAAATCAAGGAAGTAGTTGAGAAAGGGAATAGAAAAGGAGCATGCTCCAAAGAATAAGGAAAAGCAACGTGAGGAAGCAGAAAGTCAAAGGAAAAGAAGAAGGATGCAGATCAACCGCGCGCAGGAAGTTGGAATATGGAAAAACCTAATCCACTTAGGGTTAGGGTTTTGGTCATTGATGTAATGGGTTTTAACCCAATTTTGTAGAATAAATATGTATTGGAAGATATGAGGAGATCACCTTATCATTAGATACATCTTTTTAACATCACGTTTTTGGATAGAGAGCTTTTGGTTGAGAGTTGTGGAGCTATTATGGAGTCAATTTTGGAGATGAGTTTGTAATTGAGGGTCAGGTTGCAAGCTGTGGAGATTAGTGCAACACTTGTCAGCTTCACTTATACTTGTGCATTTCAGATGCACCTCTAATGTAATGTGTGCAATGCAATAATTTGATGAAGAGGAATAAAGAAGTAATGAAGGCCAGATCTTTGTGGACGCATCCTGGGGGGGTGAGCCACGATAAAAACCCGTGTCTTTGTGTGGAATGTCTCTTTTATGTGTTGGAATGGTTTATGGATGAATCTAGTAGTAGTAAAATGCAACACACATTAGATTAGTCTGATATAGAATGGTAGATTTGATGAATAATGAAATAAAGAGAAACTAAGTCTAACATCCCCATGAGCAACATCCCTTCCAAGGCTGCAGACATCTGGGTCCTACAGTCACCCATAAGCCATCTCAGGTGAGAATTCATTGTGCACTCTGTGCATAGTGTTGCCTTCTGGTCTCCAGAAAGGCCGATGGTTTTTAGGGTTTTGTTGGAAGCCTAAAGGTAGAACTCGGGTCAGTCCATACATCCAACAAATGGTTCTGTTGTCATTGGAACTCAAAAGATCGAATTGGAGGGGATTTGATGAAGATAATGTAGTAGTAGAAGGGGATGTTTAGGCCATGGAATCTAACTAAGAAGGATATTGAAAGATGGTTGGAAACAAAAGAGCTTGAGTTTGCTCAAAAAGACAATAGAATCTTTAGGTACACACTGCGCCAATATTTGCAGAGGTATGTGTTTATTGATCTTCATGTGGCATTTTTCTATTATTTTCTAGAGTTGCTGCAGGAGTGGATATTGATATTGAAAGATAATCATCCAACAAATTGGATAAGACCAGTAGAGTGGACTACTGAGAATATTGCACAGATACAAAGGGTCAATTATAAATTCACGTGCGTAGTGGATTTTTGGCTATACAACATTGTTGCATGATTCATTACTGAGTTTGCAGTCGATACTGCGAAGTATTACATTGTTGCAGAACATGATTTTTTGAAGGGACCAAGAGGAAGGTACAATATATCACTTTAAATGTTGATCAAGATTTTATTGTATGATAAAGGAGTGATGAGAATGGAGTCAGACAACTAAATCACTCTGCGCACATGGGGGAACTAGGGGAAGCACTAAGCAAGATTTGACATATGGAGAGGGATCTGGAGAGAGGCCAGAAGGAGGAAATAAGGGACCCCATTATGATGGATAATGGACAGAGTGGGAGTGACGTGTAGCAGAAGACCTACCCGTATAAGATCAATAATAAAAAGAGGGTAGTAGTCGAGCAAGAGGGCTTGGAAAATGATGAGGAAGACGTAGAGGATCTCTCTACGACGGGGAAGATTGAGAAAATCCTATGTGCCACATATGAGAGGAAAACCAAAGGTAAAGGGTTCGACGCAAAAGAAGGCTCTCCATTCCAGACTTGAATTAGTGTGGAACCCACAACCTCATGTGCGACTAAGACATCTGAAGAAGAAGAATCGTTTATACAACCAACAATTAATGGTATAAGGATTTTAGTAGGAGGAGGGTCCAGTGGAAGTTCAAGTGGAGGTACAAATTCAGCTAGCAATATTTAGTTATCTACACTGCACGGAGGTGGTAGTACACCAATATTCACAATGGCAGGAGTAGATCCAACTATTCAATTACTAGAGTTCCATGGCGAAGGGTCGGAGGACCCAGAGAAGCATTTGTTTATTTGTGAGAAGATTTGGGTAGCTAAGAAGATCATAGACGAGGACACAAAAGTAGCGCAGCTTGCAATCACATTCAGAGATCGTGCATTGGAGTGGTATATGGGCCTCACAATAAATAGTCCACAAGGAGCACCTACAACCGTCGCAGATGTGAAGAAGGCATTTGTGAAGAAGGTATTTAATCAGTGAATTTCAGTGACCAAGTTTAGAGGATCAGTTTATGAACGAGATGATAGAGATCAAATAGAATCCAGGTGAGTCAGTTTGGGAGGTTGATCATAAGTTCAAGAGACTAAAAGGTAAGTTGAAGTATCCTATCACAAATATGCAGCATAGACACTTATTTGTTAATTCATTATTGGCACATCTAAAATATCCATTCAGGCAACAAAAGTTCCAAACTCAGGCTAAGGCTTTGCAATCAACCTTACAATTGGAGGAAAACCAATATAAACATATAGATCCATATGTAGAAGAGCTTAGAGAAGATATGAAGAATATGACATTTCAGTTGAATCAAAACAAAGGTAAGGAGAAGAGAGAAGTTGTATGGTGTACCTTGTGAAAAACAAAAGGACATCATAAGAATGAATTCCCCACATTTGCACAGTACTTGGGAGAAGGAATGTCAAATCCTTTACCCACAAGAGGGCCATGGTGTGAAATGTGTAGAACACATGGACATGATCCTTATCATTGTCCCATGATGCAAAAGTATCAAACAATGCCCAAGAGCACATTCTATAATTTTTGCAAGTCTATAGGACATGAAGAAAAGGATTATAGAACCTTGGAAATAATGAGGGAAAGGACTTCAGATACTTATAGGGTGCAGGATGAACTAATGATAGGACAACCCGCGTAATAGTTTACAGTGCAACCACAGTATAATAACACACAACATTTTGCAGCGCAACCACAGTATAATAACGCACAATAGTATAATAACGCCTAACTTTAATACAATCAGGCACCACAATATAATACACCGCGCAGAGTAAATCAAGGAAACAAAGGCAGATTCAGAGGAGGAGGTCGTGGACGAAGAGGATTTGAAGGAGGTAGAGGGCCAGTAACATGTCACAATTGTCATAAACCTAGACATTATGAAAGGGATTGTCCACATCCACCAATGAAATGCATGTATTGTCGCGCAACAGATCATGATACAGAGGAATGTCCGACACTATTGATAAAGATACAAGAAAAGAGAAACCAAAACAATCAAAATGTTCAATGGATTGAAGTGGAAATCAGAGAAGAGGATGGGAAGAAGATCAATATAGTTACTAGAGGTGGAGCCAAGACAACAGAAAATGTAGCAAAGCAGAGTCAAGATCAACACAAGTTGGTCAGAAAGAATACAACACCTCAACAACAGTTTGATGCGCGAAAAGAAAAGGAGACATTCAAGGAGGCCATACAATGGATTTTGATGGAGAATATTGCTTCTACTTCAGGTAGGAAGCCAGGAGATGATATACCAGTATATGACATGCCTCATATGTTTGATTAGACCAACAAAGATCAGACTTCAGAACAAGTAAGTAATCTAAATTTTTTTTTTGGGTCTTGTGTGAAGTTGTTGAATGATAAAACCTCTCTACAAGTATTACAGAGTCTATTATAAAAGTGCAATTGTGATGAAGAGATGAAATTAGAACAGAAGACAACCAATTAGGTCTGTAAGAAGAGAAGAACAAGTAGGGAGTTCATATTGAATGCAAATATTGGAGATTTTAACATGGGTTATATCATATTAGACTTGGGTTTTGAAGTAAATGTTCTGCCTAAGAAGACATGGGAAGCCATGGGGGAACCCACACTGGGATATTCACATATTTAGTTGAAGCTAACAAATCAACATACCAATTGGTAGATTGAAAGGCATACTAGTAGATTTAGAGGGTGTGTGCACTGTGGTAGACTTCGAGGTGATTGATATAGTAGATAGCACTACACCATATCCAACATTGTTGGGACTGGATTGAGAATTTGACAATCAAGCTATCATCAACTTGAAGACCGGGAAAATGTGCAATTAAAATACAATAGAAAGAGAAGGTTTGGCTATGGTTTATGAATTATAGAAGTTCATACATTATTTATTAGGCCAACATTTTAAGGTGTTTACAAATCAATTTGCTCTTAGATACCTGGTCAATAAGCCAGTGTTTCGGGGAAGAATATGCAGATGGTTGTTGTTATTTAGGGAGTTTGACTTTGAAGTAGTTTTGAATCCCGAAAGACTGAATGAAGGGCCAGATCATCTGTCCAAGATAACTAATGGGGAGGAACCAAGAAACTTGGAGGACAATTTCCTGGATGCATAATTGTTTTCAGTACAAATTGTTGATGAATAGTTTATTGACATTATTGAATTTTCGAGTACAATATTTTCCCCAAAGGAATATAATACTGTGAAGAAGAAGAATTTGGTGGTGAAAGCTGTAGACTACCATCTTATTGCAGGGAACTTGTAAAAACTAGGAGGATATAACATTCTAAGGAGATGTGCAATGGAGCATGAACGTCCTATCATCTTAGTAGAAGCACATGAAGGAATAGTTGGAGGACACTATGTAGGGAAGGATACTACACATAAGATATTACACACATGACTTTGGTGGCCAACAACTTCTAAGGATGCAAAAGAGTATTTTCAGAATTGTGATGTCTGTCAGAGGGTAGGAAAGCCATCCAGGAGGGATGAGATGCCACCGAGACCTCAAGTAACTCTAAAAGTGTTTGATAAATGGGATTTTGTAGGACCAATCAATCCACAAACTAGGAGATCAAGAGCAAGGTATATCATTACAGGGACATAATATTTATCCAGATGGGCTAAAGCAACAACAGTAAAATATTGCAGCGCAGATACTGCAACACACTTCCTATTTGAACAAGTGATTACAAGGTTTGGATGCTCTAGAGTTCCGATGAGTGATCAAGGGACTCATTTGATCAATAGTACTATCCAGGAAATGACTGAAGATTTTGAGATACATCATCAGAAGAGCACTTAATACCATCCTCAGGCTAATGGAACAGTGGAAGCATTTAACAAGATATTTGAGAATGACTTAACTAATATTTGCAATGTGAATAGGGATGATTGGGATATGAAGATACCAACAATATTATGGGCTTATAGAACTACTTGCAAGAATCTTATAGGGAAGACACCTTTCATATTAGTGTATGGACAAGAAACAATAGTCCCTTTGGAGTATTTGATACCTAGTCTGCACATTGAAGCCATTACAAACATGAGAGAAAGAGGTGTAACTCAAGAAATATTGGCACAACTCATGGAATTAGAAGAAGACATGATTGTAGCTGGATTTCACCAGGAAGTACATAAAGCAAAGGATAAATCTTGACATGATAGACATATCAAGAAGAAGAACTTTAAGGAATCAGATCTAGTTCTCCTCTATTGCAACAAATACTTGTAGCACCCAGGAAAGTTCAGGATGCATTGGCTAGGGGCATATGAGATAAAGTTTGTCACATATGGAGGTGTTGTGTAGCTGCAGGATTTAGCAGGCAAGGAGATTCAAGGATTGGTGAATGACAGTCGACTGAAACTGTATAGGGACAATCAACCCACTAACCCTCTATAGCTACAACGTAGAGAAGTAGAGTTGTACATAGTGTCTATAGTAGGAGTCAAAAGAATAAAAACAAAAGAAAAAATGGGTAAAATAAGAAAAAGAAAGAAAAAACTGGAAAAAGAAGAAAAAACTGGAAAAAGAAGAAAAATAAAAAAATATGAAGTAGATAGATAAGGGGTTTTGCATGCAGAGTTATATGATATAGCCCGCAACATACAATAAGTGGTATGGCAGAACAAGAATATACTGCACATTGGAGAAAGATGACTAGAAAGAAAACATAGCACGTCGGGATTGAGAGCAACCAAAAAGAGGAAAAAGGCGATAAGCAGAAAAGTACAAGCACGACAAAGCATTTATGTCAGGAACTATAAAAGCAGAAAAATTGCAAAGGAAGACTCATTGTGTTATGGAGCAAACGAGATCTAAGGAATAAAAAATTGGTCTGAATATGTGCTGTCGAGGAGATTTCGAGGATATTTAGTGAGGATTTAGAAGCAACTTGAGCAGGATTTAGAAGAATGGTGTCATCAAAGTTCGAAGCTCCCAACAAAACTGCAAGGAAAACACGCAGCACCACAAGATCTCCACAGGAGCAAGCAACCGCAAAAGTAGAAAACCCTATCCATACAGAGGGAGTAGTCAATCTGGATGCAATCCTATCACCTATCATTGAACCAGTTAGACCAACTGTTGTCGAAGAACAGGAACCAGTAACTGAGCAAATGGATGTTGATCCGAGGGACGAAGAACAAAACCCTACACAACAACTTGGGTTAGGAGCACCACAACAGTTGACTGGGGAAGATAATGAGCAGATAGAATTAGATGAGCCTAGGGCATATGCCGAAGAAACACATAACCTTTATGTAGTACTAACGCAGTAGATGGAGGAAGTAAAGGTGGAGGATGTCACAGGTCAATAGAATTCCGACGTAGAAGAAAAAGAAGATGCACACCAAGAAGCATGACCATCGATAGGAACATAAAAAATGAAGGGAAAACAACCGATACAAATATCACTGCGTAAATAGACATAAGTTCCAGACTTACTAGGATGTGTGGAGAAACCGAAGTATACTGATCATGATGTAACAAACAGGGACATGTTTCCTGAGTTTGTGCCACAAGTTTATATGGAGAGAAAGGGAACAAGTTCACCAAGAGTACCAATATTAGAGCCAAAACATTGGATTACATGGTTGTATAACACAAGGATAATGAATTTGTTAGAAATCCCTCATTTTAGACATGGTAAGGATGTGAACAACTGTGTCAAACAATTACTAGCACTGGTGCATGGGGGTATTCTATGTATGGACATGCCGGTCTCAATATATGTAGATCTTATTGCAAAAATTACTGGTCTTCCAACAGATGGAGAGAATCCAACACAATACTTGGATGATAAAACAAAGGAAAAACAACTGGAAGAGGAAATGAAGAAAACATATGGTACAGAGAGAGGGTCCCAGGGAATTATAATTAACATAATCAATGAATCTATGATGAGTTTGGAAGCTAAGTTGACGGCTTCCAAACTGTTAAGGAAATGTCGAAAGGAAGAATCACCTGTAGGAGTTATAGCAGCAACCACGCAGTGAGAAAAGGGGACTCTAGTCAACTGGAGCCCATACTTGCTGAATTTATTTTTGGATGACTACAAGGATGCACAAGATCTTGGAACAAAGTTCCAATATGCATGGATTATCATAATCATAGCTTTGGTGGGATGGGAAGAACCCAAATACAACGACTTTTACCCAAGGCTAGGCAAGTGTCGCACAACAACATATATGACATTAACGAACACTTCATCCGCAAAGGAAAGGAAGGAAAATTCCAATATATTTTCCATGTATTTTGGCAAGATGAAGGAAAACATAGCCAATACCTGGAGGATACTACTAGAAGTGGTGGAAGAGTATGGAATAGCAAATTTCACGGATTCTAGACACAATATGTGGATCCAGGCCAAGAGGTATCCCAAGAAGAATTTGTTGTAGATGAGGTACTATGTGACAATAGAAGATGTACAATGGGACAGACTGGCCCGAGGAATGGAAAGTACTAGTAGTGTCCAAGATGATATCAAAAGGTAAGCAACTGAAAGAGGCTAGCAGATCAAAGAAGACAAATAGTCCAACAACAAATACAAGGAAGGCTACAGAGTGCGCCAAGGATACTGGAGGGAGCACGAAAATAAGAAAAAATCGACAAAAGAAAATTCAAAAGCCCTCAATGTAGGAGAAGCACCGCACATAAGTAAGAAGTGGAGGAATGAAAAAAAAGGAGACTAATGGAGGAGTGTAGAAGGATGTTAATGTTCCTACACAGGAGGAACTAGGAGGTGGAGATGTCCCATAAATAGAGATACCAACTACTACAACACAGATAGAGACTCTGTTGATGAAGAGGACAGTCTTACATGCAGTAGGCCAGAGAAAGAAGATGAAGGCGCACAAGAGCGTCAATGAACTAACTTTGACAAAGAATGATGCGAAGATGGTCGCCAAGAAAGTGCATGACCACACAACAGAGTCGTGTGACAATGATAAGAAATAGAGGGAAGACATCATTAAGAAGCTGACATAGGTTAAGGAGAAATTGACACAACTACAATTGAACATAGCGCAGAATAAGGAACATGCACAACCACAACATATTTCTCAAGAATTGACAGTTCCGGAGCAAGAGACGGTCCAGATTGTAACATTGGGGAATGTCAATTTTTGCATTACTTAAGACATGTTGCATATTGATGAGGAGACAACACAGAAGAAGTTGAAGGAAATAGATCACTTGGACTTGGTACTTTTCAAGATCCCAACAAAAGCGTTGTATAAACTGCAAGTTAGTGTCGCACAGGAGATTTAATCAAGGGCTCGTGCAAACACAACAGATTTACAATTGGTTAAGCAAACGAGTGAGACACTGAAGATAACACTCAACCAACTACATATTGACAAGGAGGACATTAATCAACGTGCCGAGAAGATAGAGCAGTGGGTAGACGAAGTGTTTAAAACTATCCCGAACAACGAGCATGAAGAAAACGTACCCACAGAGGGTAAGATCGAGAAAATAACGCAGACTATGGAGAAATATAAGAGCCCCATCATAGAGTTGATGAAACTACTACAACCAATAATGCCACCAGATATCAGATCAAAAAAAGTGCAGGAGGTGACAGATCATAAGAAGAACATTGTGCAGAGCTTCTAGGAAATCATAGAGTTATATGACATAAGTGCATCGTTATGAATGAGCCTATAGGAGGATGACAGAGTGTGAGACTTAGACAAGAAAGAAGAAGGAGTGAACATTGTAGTGCAGGACTTGAAGCAAAATCAAAAGATGATGACCATTCAAGATAGGTTGAGAAGTGCACAGGACTTGAAGAACCTGTAGGAAAAGCTGAAAAGTATACAGGCATAGAAGCAGTTGAGGTAGGCTCGGCTGGAGCCACAACAAGAGAGAGCAGAGAAAATGTTGATTGAGATCGATACAACCAAGGGGGATATTGGGAAAATTAGCTTGGAGACTAAGGAATTGATGAAGGAGCACATCATTCCGTAGACTGGGGAGTCTGTAGCTGAGAAGAGCGCACAGGAAAAAACTCAAGTTGAAGAACTTTCAGGAAGATTCCATGAGTTGGAGATGTAAGTAAAGGATGCAAACACTTCCTGAGTGGCTCGAGACGTGCCACAGGTAAGTGTTGGGGGCTTGTTGGCAAAAACTATTTTGGGGAACAACGAAAAGTCAAGGAAGTAGTTGAGAAAGGGACCAGAAAAGGAGCACATGCCGAAGAATAAGGAAAAGCAACGCAAGGAAGTAGAAAGTCAAAGGAAAACAAGAAGGACACAGATGAACTGCACGTAGGAAGTTGGAATGTGGAAAAACCTAATCCACTTAGGGTTAGGGTTTTGGTCATTGATGTAATGGGTTTTAACCCAATTTTATAGTATAAATATGTATTGTAATATCTGAGAAGATCACCTTATCATTAGAGACATCTTTTTAGTATCAAGTTTTTTGATAGAGATTTTTTGGTTGAGAGCTGTGGAGCTATCATGGAGTTAGTTTTCGATATGAGTCTATAATTGAGGGTCAGGTCATAAGTTGTGGAGCTTAGTGCGACATTGGTCAGACTCACATATACTTGTGCATTTCAGATGCACCTCTGATGTAATGTGCACAACACAGTAATTTGATTAAGATGAATAAAGAAACAATGAATGCCAGATCTTTGTGGACATAGACCAAGGGGGGATGAACCACGTTAAAAACCTATGTCTTTGTGTGGAATGTCTCTTTTATGTGTTGCAATGGTTTATGAATGAATCTAGTAGTAGTAAAATGCATCACGCACTATATTAGTCTAATATAGAATGGTAGATTTGATGAATAGTGAAATAAAGAGAAACTATGTCTAACATCCCCATGAGCAACATCCCTTCCAAGGCTGCAGACATTTGGGTCTTTCAATCACCCATAAGCCATCTCGAGGGAGACTTCATTGTGCACTTTGTGCACAGTTTTTCCTTCTGGTCTCCAGAAGGGCTGATGGTTTCTAGGGTTTTGTTGGAAGCCTAAAGGTAGAACTTGGGTCAGCCTATACATCCAACATTGTGCAATCGAAAAAATCCAGGGGCGTCAAAGGCATGTATACTCCTAACAGGTTGTTTGAAACCCCAAGGGGGGCCTCCAAAGCACCATGGAGAGGATAAGTAGTATCCAATTGTAGTGGAAATATTTCCTAGAGTCTTGGGCATCTAAGCAATCATCATTGAATTCATTCATTACATATCAGACCAATGCCATTTGAATGCCTACTACACACCGTTCCGTTGCAACAAACACCCCAAATGAAAACTCCTCCTTTGTACAAGTGTGGATTATCTTACATGCGATCAACTGGGTATAAAATCTAACTGGTTGGGCATTTATCTTTGAAATTAGTACTCACACACTCCGTGACAGGTACTGTATGAGTTGTAAATTTCATGTTGGGAGACATCTTTGGCGGTTAAGGATTTTTTTGGCTCGTCGCCATGCATGGGTAGGCTTGTAACTCTTCTACTTGCTTCTTGATTGACCAAAGTCCCCCCCCTAGCCACAAGTATCCACCGTGTAGGCGGGTGAGCAGAAATTGGACACAAAGGGTTATTGTCCCGTTATGCCCAAAATGAGGGAAATCAATTAAAGACAAAATGTTGGCCTACCAAAGGGGTTGAGACCACTCTTGGGTGATCACTAATGTCTTACCATCTACACTATGAACGATTCATTCGTAATTGTGGAAGGCTAGGATGGGGAATTGACTGGGGTCTCAAACGTCATAATCAATGAATTGGACATCTTGCACTCTTCTCATTCAAGAACTACTGAAACTGACATGCCAAGGCAATGCCGACTCTGGTGTCTGTCAATCTTGGGAAATCTTGGATCTATTTCGACCTTGTGGTCTACTCGACGAAGCCATGACACTGTGTTTGTATAGGTTTTGCGGGTGGCTAACGTTGGGTTTCCAAGACTTATAATACTACTTCTGATTTCTGCTATTATTTCCCCGCACTGAAATTGTAGATGATTTCTTATAGACAGGGTAGGTTGATTCCGAGCTAGCTAGGATTCAAAAATAAAAAGGAAAGTTGCCAGGTGGGTACTATGGTACAACTAGGAGGTGTCAGGGATCCATTAAGAACATGGAGTGTCGTATGGTAATTGCCAGTCCCTCTCGAAGCATTCACCCTTATACCATCCCGACTGTCCTGTCAAATGATAAATGATCAGAGGTCGCATGAGACCCTTCCTTTGGATTCCTCTATTTGTGATTCATCTCAGTCGATATGTATTAATGGTGCATGACTATTGAATATACCACCAAACATGGGGATTCACTGGGTTGGATTTTAACATTTATTGTGGGTTTCCTCATTAATAGTTGTTCTCTTAAGTAGCATATAACGGACGCGTCACTGTCTTAATGCTTGAAAATATTATGATTATAGACCTTTGATGGTTACAGAGACATCTCCATACATGTGCAGGTCTTACTTTCTGGGGGAACCATGCATGCTTTCTACACACCCTTGCACAAGTTCATATTTGGTTAATTAGTCACAGTGACCCCTAGTGGGACACAATGTTGCTTCACTTGTATCCATCGAATATGTTCTGTCCAATGAGAGACCAAGCTTGGTTTTTCCCATCCTGATAATGTTTATTGACTATCCATAACTACCTTATTCTTACAAGAATCATTTGTTCACTCAATGAGGTCGAGTGGGTTTGGATGAGCCACCATTCGTTCTTCTGTCATAGATTGTGTTTCGAACTCCATTCTTCACACACACATCACCTCTTCACAACCCGGGGGAAGCTGAGGAACCGAGGGACATCCTTCTTTCTCTGTATCTTGCGCAGGGTTTTAGGTATTGGATGCACGTCCCATACTATTGCTTGGCTATCCATCGCCATTCACAAGATCACATGTATCGAAAAATATCTACATTCAGTTTGAATCTTTCATACATAGAGTCCTCTATGGATACCCATTCAAGGAAGGGATATTGATGTGCTTCCCACCATTGCCCAAGTATTCCTATGAGCACAGTATCAAGAGAACACATGCGGTGGTGTTTGGGAATATGTTGTATCCAGAATATAAACACATCCACTAGATATGATCCATCATACTGGTAGGATCCAATATCCTCCTTCGCATCTCAACAAATATATGCATGCATATCCTTGTTGATACTTCATACAATTTCTATTGCCACCTCTCCATGGCATCTTTGGAGTTCATATCATAAGACTTCACACTTCTCCAACTCAACTCTCCATCTACGGTGGGATTAATATAATCCTCCCTACACCCAACGATCTTATATATATTCTCAATAATAGAACTTTGCACATCCTCATCCACCATCTCATTGTATATATCCCCTTCATAAGGGTCTAAAGGGGAAATCATGCACATGGTATCAGTCTCAAATGACATTTGCCTCTTCTTAAAATTCAACATCGCATTATTGTCAAAGGCCCAATCAATTCCCAACAAGGTAGGGAAGGATCTAAGTCATCCATAATTTCTATGACCTCAAAGTCAGCCTTTGTCTTCACCCCTTCTATATTCACCTCAACTTGCACCAATCGACGTATAGGGTAGATATTGTACTGATTTTCCAATCATATATGAATGAGTGACTAGACCAGACTTAGTTTTATCATCAACACCTGAGAATTCATTGGTATAATATTCACACCAGAACCCAAATCCAACATGATTCCATTCATGTCATAACCACCAAGCTCAACTGTCATTTTGAACTCTCTGCCAGTGCGATTTTGCTTGATGACTAGGCACACCTCCCTTTCTGGGAGATGAGCTGATATATTTCTATCTGGTAGTTTTTTCTCGATACAAGTGGCTAACATTTGCGTTAACTTCCTCATAGCATGAGGGTTATTAAAAAACCTCAAAAAACAACGTAAGAAATTACTTACTTTGTCTTTAGTATCTGTCTCGCGACTCAAGTCGTGTAATACTTCTTCGCACATTGCATGCTTAAACTCATCAAGTTGATGTTCCTCAAATTATCTTTTCTCAGCCCGTCACATATCCTCTTATCTATGTTCCTCTTCCACCGACCTCTGTGTTGCACGTTGCATCTCTTCGCGCATACGAGCTTCCTCCAATGATCTTTGTGTCGCATGCTGCAACTCCTCCTGGGCGTGAGCCTCCTCTAGCAAACTTTCTGTCACATGTTGTACTTCTTCGCAGATACGAGCCTCCTACAACGACCTGTGTGTCGTTCGGTGTACTTCTTCATGGATCCGAGCCTCCTCAAGTGATCTTTGTGTTGTGTGTTGCAACTCTTTGTGCACTCTTTCTTCTTCCATGGCTCTCTCTTCATTGCGAAAAATCTATTTTTGTTGAGTAACATTGAACTTAGGAGGGGGATTTTCTTCCTTTCTGATCATCCCCTCCGGATTTTGACCCGAGCTTTAATATTGCTTGAATTCCCTTCCTATTTTTGATCCTCCTGGGGTTATCACTCGGACCTTAGCTTCCTCATCCTTCTTATTATTTTTGTGTGGCTCTGCATGCACCATATTGCAATGCATCTTCTTTTCTTCCCACTTCTTCGCTAAGTCGAGACAATCCTTTGTGACATGCTGTGAACTGTAACAATATGCATAAAGTACGTGCGGTTTGGTGCAAAACCTTGATACATGACCAATCTCTCCACAATTAAAAAGAATGGGAGGTCTGCCTCCCCTTCTGCCATATCTGGTTCCACGACCAAGCCCATATCTGAGTATGGGACCTCCTTGGTATCTTCCTCTTTCTACACCACCACAATCACCACCATTCTATTCTTCTTGTACCCATAATGCATCACAGTCATTTTCTTGCATCAACTAGAGTGATCGATAGTTATTGACATCATGCCCCATGGATTTACAAAACTCGTAGAACAAAGTGTGGTGTGTCTTTTGATAATTCTCCAAAGTTGGGTAGCAGGGTGGTACATGTCCCCACTATCTACAGATAT
>ML780804.1:466941-482056 GCA_009831015.1 Picea engelmannii
TGCAAAAACTTACGAAATAAAAGATTTCTCCCTAGCTAATGATGCAGAAACACACTCTTCAACCAAAGAAGAAAATGAAAAGAGATTTATTTATTTATTTAAGTGCTAGTAAAGCAACAAAGGGAAAATACCGACAAGCACAAAACCAATAAAAACAAATTCTGGCTTAAAGCGCAGATCACAAAGAATCAGAGTAAAGAATCACATAATGGCAATAAAAAACAAAAACAAAGACTCTCACGCTTGTCTAAAAACCATAATTTTTTTTATTTTCTCTCAAATATTAACTGAGAAAAAATAGGCTAAGGGTAAGATGACCTAACCTACGGACTGTTCAAACCTAGAATAAAACACCTGAAAGGAATACTTCTCATCAAAAGAGGGGATGACTGCCCCACCCTGAACAAAAAGTAGCCTGTCAAGCATGCTACTGTCACTAAAACAGCACGCGTGCAAACGCGTGCTGAGAAGATACAGGAAGCATGTACACGCGGGCTGACCTTGTACAGGCCGCGTGTATGTCTAAATTCTAAGACAAAAATGAAAACAGGCAGTCCAGACCAGGAAGAGGCCTCTGGTATTGATAACCAGGGTCCCTTGAAGGCTTGGATGCTTTTTCTAATAGAAAAGAAAAATAATGCAAGGAATAATAAGGCCAAAAAAACAATTTGAGATAGGATTGTGAACCAACAAGACTCAGACAGGATTCCAGAAAACCCCCTGAGAATGTATAATTCTGACAGGGAAGAGGAGGAATGCCTCTAAATTTCTCTGAACTCCTACACGCTACTGCTATCTCTACAACTAGCATTCACACGCGGGCTGTAAGAGGATAGGGCGCGGGTACATGCGTGCAGGCCTTCTGCAGGCCGCGTGTACCTCTGTGTGTCCCGACAACTACCGTCAAGCAAAATTCAGGGAAAATTGGTATGAAGAACCAGGCTCCCTGCTAGCTCAGACCTTACAAAAAAACACAGGCAAAGAAAAACAGAAAACCTAATCTTTAAACTACCAAAAAACTTTAAATAAATCCAGAAACCCTAAAGAGTATTCTCCCCAGTACGGTCGCCAATTCTATTGTTGGGAAAACACCCTACGGACTAGAAAACTAGGGTCAGACTTGCATGCAGATTTTGACCGAAAAGAAATTACTTTTTTACCTACAACCCAAGACTTAAACCCCTCTTTCACAGTAAACGCATGGAAAAGGACCACTAACCTTATTACCGGTGTTCTATGCAGATCCTCTGTTGCTCTTTGATTACTTTCTTGCGTTGCTCCTTCCATAGATGACCTGCATTCAAGACAAATAACAACTATGCATGCATGCTACTTTTCTACTCAAGGGTTAGAAATCAAGCATAAATTAACCAAACCATAGGCAATTCATGCATTAGGACGGGAAACGTATTCTTTTTATTACTCAAAATGAATCAACTTACAATCAAAGCTGAGACCGGCCACCGCTCCTTGAACCTGATCCTGGGCTCTTCTTCTTCTGTCCTTCAATTGCTTTGCATTAAATCTCCTTTGGCATGAGGAAAGGCTAAAGGGTTGGGACAATGGATTACGTAAATGGGCAGAGTTTCTTCGCTATATTTTTTCCTCTTCCAAATGGTAGCCCTACCCCTTATTTTATAGGATAGAAGGAGCTAGGGTTTTGGACAAATCCTCGGCCATGCATGGCCGGGAGTTTCAGTTAATTGACCCATAGCTTTTTGTTCCATCAGAAACTTTCCTTTTTTCGTGCTTTGTTAGGTACACGTGGGCTGTAGTGAGTCAGCCAACGTACACACGCGTGCAGTAATGGGTTAGGGCGCGTGGGCCTTGACGCAAGAGGATTTCCAAAGAGTTGTTCAACAGAGTTTTGGAAAAGAAGGGATATGAGTTGGCTTGATGCTAGGTAAGCATGTGTGGTGCAATTTAGGGTTATAACACCCGCTAGCAAAACTGGGGACCATACTAGGGATATCTCTAGGGTTTTTTTGGGGGTTTTGGGTTGATTGATTGGTTTTTCTTTTTCTTTTGAGTTTCAGTCAAGTTTGCTGAGTCTATCAAAGGGTTCTGGTCACCTCCAGGGTGCATACGAGTTGTCCCTGCCATGTAAGTCTGCCTAGTCTTTTTATTTTTAAAAAGACTCAGAGGCACGCGCCCTATTTTGGGTCATCCCGCATACATACACACTCTGCACATTAAACATCTCGCGTACATACGCAAGTTGCTGATGCAACAACCCACGTCTCTATTTCATGAAATTTTTTTAATAAAGAGGGAGTTTGCCTCTTTTTTGATAGACGTTTACACTTCTCAGGGCTTTCTTGAATCAACGAGAGTATCTATCTATGGCCGTAGCTTGGGTATAGGTTCCAGTTTACTCGTTTCCCACGTTTTCTTGTGTCTTCCCTAAAAGGTTTTGAGCAAGTTGTCGAGTCTTAGATCCACCTTTTGGTTTCTTGGTTGAATCCCCGCGATCCACAGTGGGTTGAGCGTCTTTACCAGTCTTGTTTTAAGTTTTATTTTTATCCCTTTTTACTTGCTTTGAAAAAACAAAAAGTTACTTCAATTTTTTCTCTTTAAAGCGGTTCAAAAAAAAAGGAAATTTCACTTTCTTGCATTTAGTTTGGTAAAGTAGTTAAAGTTGTTATTTGCAAGAGAAAAAAAAGAGTCTTTATTTTCAAGTTCTTCTAGATTTCCTAAAACATAAGTAGTTTGTAGTCAAGCAAAAGCAAGTTTTAGGATTTCTTTATTTACAAGATCTTGAAATATCATTTAGAAAAGTAAAGTTTACAAAGAGTTAGTTACAAGCTTTGCTTTTAAATTCAAAGTAATTTTTCTTTTAAGTGATTTAAATCTCTCCTCCTTATTTGTCTCTTTATAAAACCATTAGTTTCACCACCATACCTTTTGAGTAAATCAAGCCTTAAAAATAACGCCTAATCTAAAATACATTAGACTTTTCTGTTTGTAGAGTTCACAAACTAGTTTAGGGTTTTAGGGCCTTGAATTAGGTTTGAAGAGGAAACTCTTCAAGGCCAGTTTAAATCAAACACCGGAGTCTGAGTTAGGGAGTGATTTAAGTCCATCATTGTAAGAGTTAGTCGGGACCCCCCTCTAATAGAGGGGATAAACATGAGGTTTTGTAAGGAAAGGCAATAGAGATATCCCCTCCAAAGCTGGACTGAACGTAGTGGGGATCATATATTGAGGGGCTTTCTCGGGAACAATACCGACTGCATTTTCCTACGGAGCTTCGTGGACCTCGAATCCGTTCAAGATCCTCTGTTGTATTTCAGACCATTTGATTTTGATACCCTTGAAGGGATTCAGACTTGTTATCCTACTCATTACGATCTGCCTGACTATCGACTGTACCTGCTTGGTAACTGACTGCGAGCTGACAACCTAGTTTCCCATATTTTATGAACTTACACTGGTGACTGCGGGGTATACCGCGGTACCTAGGGTGGACGTTGGATCGTGCTTCACAGAGTATACCTGGAGGGTGCTTCCGTGTTTGAGTTTCACTTACACCAGTTAGTTTCTCCAGTGTCGATTGGCGTAACTGTCCTTCGTACTAGATAGTCGACTGCTTGATTTGGCTTTAGGAAAATTTTAGTATGTGCTTCATGTTCTACGTTAGTCAAGCCTTATTGTGTCGTTTGATCATTTCACAAAGTGGAAGATCAACAACTCCGCCGGTCATGAAGACTTCGGGGCCGGTCGCTGGTTAATTTGGATCCACCTCAACCATCATTGAGGCGAAGACTTAATCAAGAAGGGTCATTTGAAGCGATCGAGCCACATGAAATTGTGCCTGAGCCTGCTCCATGAGGAGACTTTCTTACTCCAGAGGAACCTACCATTTTTGACCTTGAGGTAGAGGCTCTCAGGCTAGATAACCCTCTGATTACTGAATTTTTGACACCGATATTGGTTCAGATTGTCCCTACCGAGGTGACATCTTCTGAGCGATAGCTAGTCCTACGAGCGATAATGGAAGTGAATGCTGCTGCTTCATCCGGGAGTCCTCATACTCCTATTACAACTACTACTTTAGGAGGCATTCTACCTCCTCTCCCACCTTTGCCAGTCAGGATCACAATGGTCTCAACTCCCTCAACTTCAGGCAATGGTCCGATATTGTTATTGGCTTCGACCACTGTTTCGTTTACTCATATTGCGACAAGGCCTCCCTTTTCATATGGTATGCCCGACTTTGATTCAAACTTGGTTCTTACTTATTCTACCTTACAGACCATGGGTATGGGGGTTGGGATCTTGAACGCTCCCGTGCAGGGGTCAACTGGGGGCACTTCTGTCCCTTTTAATGTTATCCATTATGGTGGGTGTCACATACCTCCTCCATCCCCTTCACTCAGTGGTGATTTTCAACAGCCAATCGGGTCAAACGTCAATTACAACTTGTTTGGTGGAGGCAGTTTAGGACCTTCGTCTTATACAATGATAGTGGGATCTATGTCGTTCTCTTTGTTCGGTGCATTTGGGAGAAATGATTTTTATTTGGTTGTTGTCTCAGCTGGGGGAAACCCTAGTTTTGGTCAACAAAACCCGATGCAAGGTACTATTCCTTCACAGGGAGTGAAAACTGGAGTTTTCTCCACACAGGGTCTTTGGAATCCTTGGCAGGGATCAGTTCCCTCGCAAGGGATGGTGGTCGATGGAAACCCCTTCCATACTCAATGGAACTTCAGGCCGTGCTCTGTACCCATGCCCGTCGGATCAGCTGGGGGCAACCCCTTCCAAGGTCCTTGGAACACAATGCAGGGAGCAATCCCTACACAAGCTATGTCGTCCAATTTCAGGAGTTAGACGATGATACCCCAACATACATAGTTACCCTATGATGGTCAAAGCCATGATTTCAACCAGAACCCTGGCCAATAATGCAACTTTTCTTGGAAACCTGGTGCCAATCAAACTCCAGGACTTTCTTTTCCTGTAAATAGTTCACAACCGAAACTACCGTTTCTGGAAATGCTGCATCTGCTAAACTTGTCGAGATTACTGAATGAACCAATTTGTTACGATCCACATTGGCCCCCCATGCCGACTAAGTTGCCTTCGGATATTCAAAAATTTGAAGGCAATCCTGGCGAAGATCCAGGTGATCATGTGACGGCTTTTCAATTGTGGTGCTCGTCAAACTCATTGAAGGATGACTCTTTCTAGTTGTTCCTTTTTCGACGCACTCTTATAGGGGGTGCTACGAAATGGTATATTGAGCTCGATCGCTCGAGGTACTCTTACTTCAACGAATTGGAAATGGTCTTCTTGAACCATTTCCAGTTACCCGTGAGATACGATGCCGACATCAAATTTCTATCCAACTTTGAGCAAACCAAGGCCGACCACATCTCTGATCATATCTGAGAGTGGTGACGTAGAAAGAGATTAATTAAGGTCAAGTTGCCTCCTACTTTCTTGCTCGCGTGGTTCTTGAAGTCTTTGGTGCCTTGCATATCCAAGGACGTAGCGACTTTTAGAGTGTTTTCAAAAGAGGAGGTGATTATGAGAGCTCAACATCTTGAACTGATCTACTCTCAGTCTGGCATGCTCTACGAGATTTTTCCGGATGCGCCGCGGTCTACTCTCGATAAGGCCAAGCAAAATTCTAGACCCCCATGTCGAGGATATTGTGGGGTCAACACAAAGCAAGTCCACAGACCTGTTGTCAAATCAATTGCAACAATTGTTGATACAATAGACTGTGGCCAACCAGACTCCGAGTTCAGTTGTTCCCCCTACCCAGATGTTGGATGTACACAGTGTGCAGTCGAATAATCCCAAGGCCAACCAACAACCCGAGGGAAAGAAGAAAAAAGAAAATAAGAAGGGTAAAGGGGATAAAAAGGATACCAATAAGGTTGGAGGGGGCAAAACTAAGAAGAAGAAGTCGAAGTATCCATGCAATCTTTGCATGGAAGACCACCCAACTCATCTGTGCCCTCAGCTTGCAGAAGCTTGGAAGCTATTAGTACAAAAACAACCTGTTGTGTTGATGAACCCTTTTACACAAGGGCAAAACATGGCTCAGGCTTCCACATCCACAAGTGCGGCAGTGGGTAGCCAAGGACCCCCCGCGCCTGCCAATAAAAACCCAACCACAAATATTTACATGATGAATGTCGAGGCTCATTTAACGACTAGGACCCGAGACTACATAATGCCAAAATTTGTCGATAAGGGAAAGGAAGCCAATAACCCACCGAATCCTCTCCAAATCAAGAAGGCGGCGGGCGAAACGATGACTCATATCCCTAAAGGTGCACTCAAGAAGGATTCTCATAATCCAAACATGAGGGCCGCCCAGAACTATTCCGTTGTAGAGGATCTGGGACAGACCCATTGCGTGATGTCCGCTTTCGAAGTCCTCCAGAGTTTCCCCTCGCAGAGAAAAGCTCTATTGTATGCCTTGGGAGCGGCTGAGACTTGCCACCCAGAAGCAATTTTTTTTGATCCAACCGAATTGAAACCCCATCTTCCTTACCACGTTTTTTTTCATATAGTAGTGGATTACACCAAAAATATTTTACGTGGAACATTTTCCCTACAATGGTTGACAAGGGTGCCTCGAATTGTGTGATGTCATTGGCATGTTGGAAGGCCATTGGCCATCCTGGGTTGTCTCCGTCGCCTACGTTTCTTATGGCATTTGACGGTCAGTCATTTAGACCACAAAAAATTATTCCTTCCTTCCCCGTGCAGTTGGGAGGTAAAACTGTGTGTGTCAAAGTTGAAGTGGTCGATGCGCCTCTCGACTACAACCTGTTGTTAGGAAGGAGTTGGACTTTTGCGATGCATGTAGTGGTTTCTACGGATTTTCGGGTCTTCTGTTTTCCGCACGAGGGTCGGATTGTGACCATTGACAAGTTGTCCTTCTCTTTTCTTGACCCTTCATCGAGGGATTCCATGGTCCCGATGATTGATAGTCCGCAACCCGACACTGTCAACTTAGCTGCTGGTTTGTTTCCATCGTTGATGGGAAATTTTGATTACCCGCAACCTTCTGGCGATGTAAATCTTATTTTGATTGTTCTCGACCAGCCAAGGGTTGCAATTTTACCAGTGTCGTCATTTCGAATGAGCTACTTTAATGTTATGTGGACTTTAACATCCCCATAGACCTCGATGGAAGGGATAGGGAATTGTGGCATGGCCATGCCCTTATCCATGGATGAGGTTGCGTACAACATTGTCCAACAGACTTCGGCCAACCCTGATCCGACTCCCACATAGGAGTTAGATCCAGTTCTCAAGCCTATTTGGGCTCAAGATTCTCTTTCCACTCAAGATCCTTTAGTCTTGGTATTTCCCTCTGATGAGGTGATTCTCGAGGCAATGACTGGTCCCGATAGACCTTGGGATGATCTACATCATAGATCCTACTTCCCTCCTGAGTTAAGGAGAATAGAGGCAGGAGAATTTGTTTCAACCGTGAATGGAGATAATTCTTGTTCTATCAATCCTCTGGCTACACATAGAGTTTATGTGGGTAACATGGAAAGCATTGCTACAACGATTCCAATTGATATCTCCAAAACCCTTGGTGTTGTGGAGAATGTTTTTGTTGGAGCGGATTTCTCCACCGAAGTGATTCAAACTTACACTGAGTTATTCAAAGAATTCCGTGACGTTTTTTCCTGGTCTTACGAGGAAATGCCAGGCATTGACCCACGAATTGTTGAGCATGAAATTCCGACTTATCCTGATGCCAAACCGGTCTGACATAATCTTCATTTGGTAAATCCTTGAAAAGAGGTAGTAATTAAGGCATAAGTAGAAAAAATTCTCAAAGCCAGTTTTATCTGCCCTGTATAGTTGACATAATGGGTGTCAAACCCGGTTCCGGTTAACAAGAAATAGGGCACGATTCGCGTGTGCATGGAATTTTGTGATTTGAATAAGGCCTGTCCGAAAGACAACTTTCCCACCCCGTTAATTGATCAGATTTTCGATGAGTGTGCAGGTTGAGAGGTATTTTCATTCATGGATGGTTTCTCGGGATACAATCAGATTCAAATCAAACCCGAAGACCAACATAAAACAACTTTTATTTGTCCGTGGGGCACATTCGCGTATTTTAAGATGCCTTTTGGCCTGAAGAATGTTGGAGCTACCTTTCAGCGGGCCATGTCATTTTCTTTTCATGACCTTAGACACATAGTCTAGGCGTACCTTGTTGATCTAGCATCATGCTCTCGCAAGAGATCTGATCATCCCACCCATCTTTGACTAATCTTTGAACAATGTCGCTACTATCGAATTCCATTGAATTCTAACAAGTTCAGTTTCTGTGTGATGTCAGGTTGTCTCTTAGATTTTATTGTTTCAACAATAGGGATCATGGTTGATCCTCTCAAGGTTGAGGTGATAGTTCAATTTCCTCCCCCGTGCACGATGCCCCAACTTTAGATCTTTCACGGGGAAGAGAATTTTCTTCGACGTTTTGTCGCGAATTACGTCGAGATCATTAAAGGGTTTATGAGTCTCTTGAAAAAAGGGGTCCCATTTTGTCGGGATGAAGTTGCTCAATGCTCCTTTGAAGTGTTGAAACGCACCATGACGTTTTCCCCTCTACTCCGACCTCCTGATTATAACAGAGATTTCTTGTTGTATCTAGCTGCCGCGGAGTTGACCATCGACATGGTTTTGGTTCAAGAAGATGATATGCTCGAAGAACACGTTATATATTACCTTATCCGAGGCATGGTTAGATTGGAACTCAACTATTCTCACGTTGAGAATCTTTCTTTGGCATCCGTTGATGATGTCCAATGGTTCCGTCACTACATTTTGCTTCGCAAGACCACTATCATTGCCTTCGTGAACCCTTTCCAATATGTGTTAACACGACGAGTCATTGGTGGAAATATTAGTAGATGAATAGTCATCTTACAGGAGTTTGACTTGGATTTTGTTTCTACGAAATTGAAAAAGTCATTGGTCTTTGCCGAACTCATTTCATAACTTTTGGTCAAGTCTAGTGATATCATGCCCGAAGAGTCGCCTATTAAGGGAGATATTTTTCTAATTACATCTTCAGACCCCTGGTATGGAGATATAATTGTGTATCTCCAGACTTTGAAGTGCCCCCCTTCTACTTCCCGCGATGAGCATCGATGAATTAGACATCAGGCATGAAACTATCGTATACTCGATGACACTTTGTATCGTCGAGGCGTGGATTGCATTATTTGGCGATGCCTTATCCATTAAGAAGCAGAGCTCATTTTGAATTGCTGTCACACTGGAGCATGTCATGGTCATTTGTCTAGGCTGGAAACAACCCAAAGTATTCTACGTGCAGGTTACTTCTAGCCCTCGTTAATCAAGGATTGTGTTGAGGAGGTGAAGAAGTGCCACTCGTTCCAGATCTTCTGTCGGAAGATGCAGACACATCCTGCTCCTATGTTTCTTGTCATTGTTGTTGGTCCTTTCACCAAGTGGGGGATTGACTTCACTACATGTCACCTGGCCTCATCCAGGGGGCATCATTACATCATCGTAGCAGTAGAATACTTCACAAAGTGGGTCGAAGCTATGCCAACGTTTAGTAATGATGGTGAAACTGTGACTCTTTTCATATTTAATGAAATAGTAGCAAGGTTCGGTATCCTAGAGGATATTGTCACTGACCATGGCAGTCACTTCCAAAAAAAAATGACGACTGAGTTAACGTCAAATCTCGGGTTCAAACAAGAACATTCATCACCTTATACCCGCAAGTGAATGGTCAGGTTGAAGCTGTGAATAAGTCTCTCAAGACTATTCTTTAGTAGAATATCAATTCTGCCAAGTTAGATTGACATTTGATGTTATATTCAGTGTTGTGGGCCTATCGAATGTCTGTGAAGACTGCCACTATTTTTTTTCACCTTTTTAACTCATATACGGGCTGGAAGTAGTCTTACCTATTGAGTGCCAGATTCCTTCTTTAAAGTTGGTAGTGGAATTACTGTCGTACACTTCACCGCTTGAGCAACGCCTTCTATATCTCGAGCAACTCGATAAGCAACGTCGTGATGAAACCTTAGCTAATGAGGCTCATAAGCAACGAGTCAAGTGTTAGTATGATTGGTCTATTCATCCTTAGATTTTCTCTGAAGGCGATCTTGTCTTGGTCTATGATCAAGACAAAGATCCTCTGGGGGCAGGCAAGTTCAAACCCACGTGGTTCAGACCGTTCATTGTGAAAGAGGACTTGAAGAAGGGTGCTTACCGTCTGGTTGATTTTGAAGGAAATTCCTTGTCGGAGCCTCGAAATGGGCTCTACCTCAAGAAGTACTACTCTTAGGTTGGTCACCTTGGTGACTTCTTGTATATATGTATAAATTCTTATACATTTTTTGTCTTTTTTGTCTTGTGGACATGTAGTTATTTATGTCTTCTTTTTCACCGTGGCAGATGTCAAGTGAATTGAAGGTTTATTTTGGGTTCGCGGATGACGCTAGCCAACACACTCGGAGGCTTGCTTCCACAGCCTGGGTGATTTTCACACCTGGAGGCCAATTGCTATCTTCCGGAGGTATTTGTCTAGGCGACGCTACAAACAATGTTGTCGAATACAATGCAGTGATAGAATTTCTTCGTGATGCTTTGTAACATGGAAATTCTCACCTCTGGGTCTACCTAGATGCTCAATTGGTTGTGTGCCAGTTAAATGGGGTTTGCTGCATTTATGATCCCACTTTGCACCAATGATTTCTTAGGGTACGTCTCTTAGAATGTTCTTTCAATTACATTACATATATCCATGTTCTTAGGAGATTTAATCATCTAACATATACTCTAGCTAATCAAATATTAGATTGGCATGTTGCACACACATACAAATAAAAGCACACACATACACATGTAAATAAATTTGTTAAAAATGATATCCATAAGACATAAAATATCTAATTATATATATTTCCAAAAACAATTTCATGAGTACATACGTGGGTGGGAACGCCTCAAAAGTGTTCAGTATACATCGTTGGGCTTATGCCCTTAAAAAAATATAGATACAAAAAGTGCCCTCGACACATCAATGGTCTATGTTATCTAAGCACAGGGCCTATTGGCCCTACTATAGTGTACAACGACGCTAGTCAAATGTGAACAACTGGACCCAAGTCCGAGGTACCCGTACTACATGAAGCTACATAGAAGGGGGGAGATCCTCGATCTTGACCATAGGTACAACACGAGTGAGCACAATGAGTTTGTGCTCCACTCGTATCAGAAATCTGTTAGCCTCTCTGGCTGGGGGTCCCCCTGTAGTTGCTGGTCCTTCGAATGCTGCTGGACCTGCCTCTGGTCGAGGATGTTGCCATGTCCTAGCGAAGTCCACTAGTCGCATAGGCCCCACATATGTACATAACAGATACAAGAGTCCGTACTTTGTACACACATAAAAAGTCTATATATAAAAAACAATTAAAAATAAATAAACATTAAAAATTTTGTTACCTATCTCACCTCGCTCCTTGCCGGGAGGCACATGCATGTCAGGGTCTTTGGTAAAGTTGATCCCGACATATGGATAATCCTCAATCACCAGGATCTATCATGCCTACCAATCAAAGAATTTATCATCGAAGGCCTCTATGGTCCTCCATCCACCCTGTCGAGGCAACAATGCTGCCCACCTGGTCACTGCTGGGAAGGAGGCCACATGCCCTTGAACCGTCTCTCTGAAACTGAGACTGGGCACCCTCTTGAAGATGAAGGAGAAAAAAATGGTACTAAACCCGAAGTTCTTGTTGGTACGCCGCTGACACTCTGTAAACTGTGTCTTCATGCATATCATCATGGTCGTACTCTAGTAAAAAATGTTGGCCTCCAAACACTGAATGACACAATGCATGTGTGTCCGGGAAGCATGATGAAGGGATGCAGATCCAGTAATCCGCTCGATCAAGAGTAAGATCACATGCAAAGATAGGATGGTGATCTTGTATATTGGCACCTGAGAACCTACCTTCTCAGTCCCTATCTCATAGTACATCCGAATGTAATCCTCGATGTTAAAGGGCCCTGGAGGAAACATCCTCAAGTTAACTGGTTCCCCTCTCCTCGAGAGGCCAGTCAAGAAGTATATATCCTCTGTAGTTGGGGTCAACGATTGACCCTCTAGCATAAAGGCCTCTACATCAAGATGCCAATACTCCATAATAACATTGAGCAACCTAGGTTGTGCCCTCATGAACAGACACTAGAAGAACTTCCATAGCCCACACTCCACACTGTTTTAGTGTGGCGATGGCTATAGGGTCCTCTTCAACCAAAATATCAATGTCCTCATGCTCCCTCTCCCTCTAGTGAACATACATCCTGTTTCATAGAAAAATGGAGGAGATTTAGTACTTGCATTTGATTTTTTCAAAGTCTTTCAAAGTGTATGCAGTCTCTTTCGTACACAGTCACATATGTACGTGGGCTGGTGGTTTCCTGCCTGAGTACATATGCAAGATGGCCTTGGACAACCCACGTACACACAGGGCCACTCTTTTTGCAAGAGCACGCCCCCTCAAAACCTAAAAATAATGCATAAAGAATCAATTGAATTGCAAGAGGGAGTAATTTTTACTTACTTGGTCCAAGAAGAAGGTCGTTTTGTCCACTGAAGCTCCTGAAATCTACTCTTTTAGCAAAGGGGGTCTTTTCACCTTTTGGTTGATTTTCGAATTGCAATGGTAAAAATTAGTTGTCAACTTCTATTTATAGACTTTTTTGGCCCCCTTTGTCATTTTTCTTGGCTTGGTGATCACTTGATTCCATTTCCAAGTTTCTTATTGGTTGTTCTGATACTCTTTTTCTTTTGGTTTGGTAAATTTTGGGATGGGTCACTTTTTAGGTATCCTTTGGTAAAAGTAATTTTTTCCAACTTTTTTGATATAAGTTAGGATTTCATTTCTACTTTTTGCATCTGGTTGTCTTTTTTTCTTTTCCATAGGATCGACCCCACCGAAGTGCGACACAGAACCTTCATTGCTGCTCTAGAAGTGTCGTAATTAGGTGGTAGATCCTACCTTTACATGGATGCCCTAAGTAGATCCTTGATGAATTTTGGCATCCATGCTGTCAGTAATGAATATAGGCTTGGGAGTCCTTGTTAGTCCTATCATGATTATGAAATAAATCCTCATTCATTTGATGCACCATCATCCTTGGCCTTACCCTCGGGACTCCCAAATGAGCACGCTTTGTTTTCTTTCAAACTCGCTTTGAAATTCAAAAGCAACATCCAACGAGACTGTATTTATTCTTTTTTATATCGTCTAGATTAACTGAGAAAAGTATCCCCCTGGAGTCTTCTTTAATCCCTTTTCAGACTCTTTAAAAATGAAAAGATTGCCGAGCGATCTTGTTGCCCTTCACGCTTGTCAAACTCAAATTTGAAGGCACATCTGTCCAACGGTAGTTTACCCCTTCTTTAGCCCGGATGGTTAATTTCACGAATAATGGTATGCTCTAGGAACTTCGATTAGCTAGAAGAGTATTCTCAGGCATAAGTTTAACCCTTTTTCGGGCCCGAGGGACTAAATCTTCGAAAAAGGAACATTCTCCTTGGTTTTGGTTTATCACATTTTTCGGGCTTTGGAGATTACTTACGAAAAAGGAACCCCCCCGGAGTCTATAGTTAAGCTCTTTTCAGACTCCCTAAAATTGAAAAAGATCACTGAGTGACCTTGTTCCTTCACACTTGTTAAATTGGTCCAGAAGAACATCTACTGGCATGAGTTTAACCCTTTTTCCAGCCTATAGATTATAGTGGAAAAAGGAACCCTTCAGGATGTTCGTCTAACCGGGAGAGTTCTCCTAAGTTAATTTTATACATTTTAGGGCTAATGAGACTAAACTCAAAAAAGGGACGTGAGTCCATAATTAAGTTCTTTTTAGACTCCTTAAAATTGAAAATATTGCCGAGTGATCTTGTCTTTGTCACACTCGTTAAAATGGTTTTGTATAGACATCTCTTTAGTGCAAGTTTAACCCTTTTTCGAACCGACTAGACTATCTCCAAAAAATGTACTCCCTGGAGTCTTATTTTACGTTTTTTCAGACTCTCTAAACGTGAAAAAACTACCGAGATTACCTTCTCTGAGATCGTAAAAATTACATAGAATGGATGTCATTGTGTCTTTCTCAATTGCATTTGCAGGTCTCATATTTGTGTCTTTGGCCTAATGTTGGCTCCATGTTTCTCTCAACTAAACCTTTGAAGTATTCCTTATACACAAGCCTTGTAGTACTTATTGCCTCTGCGGCCTGACACCTTGACCCATGGAGGATTTTCCCAGAGTGTCCTTTTCCTACACATGTCTCCTTTCTCTGAGCATTGGTATGTTTCATGTGCTTGGAACTAGTATGCTTTCTTGTGAAACTCGTTCCTCCTTTATAACGTATCATTCTTTTATTCTTTTTCAAGCTCTTAAAAAATTGAAAAAGACAAAAAAATCAAATATTCCAAAAAGAGGGGACGGGAAATATTCATTGTTTTTTCAGCAACACAGAGAGTCACCCTTGGAAAAATCACATCCTTTCATTTGTTTGTCAAGCATTGAGATCTAGTATGACCTTAGGAAGCTGTTCTCGCTACATAGAGTTGTGTCCTCTTCTGTTTGGTTACTTTTCCAAACACATGGAGAGTTTGCGTTGCCTCCTGCATCACAGAATTATGTCAATGTCATGCTGCCTGATTCTGATAATCTTTCATGCTTTTATCCAAGGGAAGTTTCACTCAACTTGAGTTGGCCTTTTTGCAGTTTGTCTCTTGACCTTCATGAGTTGGCCATTCCAAGAGTCCAGTCAAGTCCAGATTCGAAATCGACAAAGTTATCTACCTGATCATCGAGTTCCTCATGTCTTTTCCTGACGAGTTGTCGAAGACCTCAGGGTAGTGAGTTATACACTCCCATTGTACTCCTACCTGAGTTTTGAATATCTTGAAGTTGTTTCTCAAGCTATGAATACCTCATCTCCAGCCACAGGCATCACTAGCATCTTGAAGATGAATACTATACTTGTATATCTTCGATTGATTTTGAGATGTAGATCTACTGTGTATTTCTCATGGATACACTTTATATAGTTATATGACATGGAT
>ML780804.1:482446-505248 GCA_009831015.1 Picea engelmannii
AAGCATAAGAACAGTGAAACTCTTCCCAATTTCACTTCCCTTCCTTGCCCAAGATTTTGCTACCTTTTGTGAGATATTTCCTCAACATTCCCTCATCATCCCCTTCTTCTTCCACTCAATCGATTCCCTTCCCTTGAGGTGATCAGAAGATTGAGAGAAGAGGCCTATTGAAGGTGCACTTGGAGTATTGTAAAGAGGAGCCTGGACCAGGTTCGCAGAACGGTGGCCAACACAGATTGCAAGTTTCAGTCTTTGTTCGATGAATAAAATAATCTCTTTTCCTTATCCCAAATGATGTTTTTTTGTGTATTTTATTTGATTTATACATAACATTTGATATCTAACCCTAACTCATGAATAGAAATAACATGCTTGTAGTCCTTGTTTGCCTAGTTTTGGATGCAGGTCATCCTTGGGAAGAGACTTGCAGTCGTTGGAACTACAGAGCTTGAGGAGATCATCACCAAGCATGGGATAAAAGGTACAATTACCGATATTCTCTCTTATTGCTTTCTTTTCATTTTTTCTGGTATGTTTGGGGTAGAGTAGAAACAAGATTGAATTTTAGATGGTCATTCACTCTGTTTAAATGTTAAACCTTGGTATAGTTAAAGGGGGGATTTTCAACAACTTCCATTCCTTACTTCATTTCAACAACTTATGGATCCTCCTCAACAGATCGAACTCCTTTCTCGTTTCCCCCCATCTTTTCACCCCCCCAGTGCTAGGGGAGTTTACTTAGCCATCTTGTCGGGATCCATACGCATCAACCCTTTCTCCATGAACAACATCTTGATCCAAAGTGGGATTTCTTCGAGCATTCACTTTCTTGGACCTTTCACGAACTTTCTTTCAACCTCGTTGAAAGAATCAATGTACTCCATAACAAATTCGATAATGTATCTCTCCTTTACTCGAGTGAACCAAAAACCAATGGCTTGAGTCCACTTATTTTCCAATGTCTTCAACCTATCAAGGGTGGCTTGATCCCAAACCACTAGTTCTAGATACCAAAAAGCAGAATTGGTAGAACTTTGTCTTTTCAGCTATTCATATAATAAACATGGGAATTTAGCAAAGAACATCTCATGAATATCAATGTAGAGATACTTGTCCTTCCATCTCTTCACATTGACTCTCAAACCTTGAGTATCTCATAGAGAAAACTCATGTTCCTTTGTAGTTAACCAATATTGAATTTCCTCCCAAGATGGATACCACGTCATTTCTCACCTTCATCATTCAATACAAGACTTTCAGGTCCCGACAACGAAACCATTTGTTGGGTCATTTCACGCTTGTGCACATCCTTCTTAATGCTAGGGAGTTTAGACCTAGGGTTCGTCCAAACTTGACCAACACAATCCCCAAAGCATCGACATATCAATCTTTAGCCAAGGACGAAGAAGTTCTCACCCAAGACATAATGAGGATCACAGAGACAATCTGGTCTTGTGTTGGGGATGAAGGACTAAACACACATAGATCCATCTGGGTTGTTATTCATACATTCCATAGTTGAAAACTTACTAATATCAATGTGATAAAACAATACACACACATATCCAATTGATACGCAAGGGACACATGATATATCTGAACTACTATAGTTTTATTAGCATCTTCATTCCATTAGGCACAAAAATATATTAAGAAAAACATACATAGACAACAACAGGGTCTCATATTCATTTTTGAGATTTACAATATAGTGCACCATGCACATTCTGCTAGACCTTAAACATATGACAAACTCAGACACATGATTACAAACATCACAATGCTACCGAGACTCAGAGCAAGCTCTTCGACAATAGACAACAACAATGACTCAATGAATCACCCATAACAAACATCAACCTTCTCTTTGTCATCTTTGCTTCCTTTTATAGCCATCTCAGCTCTGGATTTATGTCCCTTTTATCTCTACTCCATGTGCTCAATTGACTTGCTTACCTACAATTTCAGTTGCTTACCTACAATTTCATATGAGATCATAAACATGATTTCTCGTTATGCATCTAAACTACACATTCAAACATGTGCATATATCCTATCATCTCACATTCACTTTATACTTTCAACCATGCACTCAATCATATGCACAAGTGGAGTGCGTGCATGTTTATAGTTGGCACACGTTTTTGCAAATCTAGTTAAAATAATTCTAACTTATGATTGTTCACAATTATTCACATGAAATTTCTAAAGGCATAATCACAATCATATTGCCTTCTTTCATAACAATAGAGCATTCTTGCTCACTTGATCTTTCAACATTCCATGCTATCTCTTTATGAGGAATGGTATACAACCCCCTAAGCTAATATCCACACAAAAATATCAGACCCTTCAAGCCAAGGTTAACTATGTATCCATAACACTTATCACTTTTTCTTCACAATCAATTGGTTCATGTATGCATTCATACCAAACATCCTATTCATGTAGTTAAACCACGCTTTAAAACATATATATGTGTGTGTGTGTGTGTGTGTTCTATCATGCAAGTGAACCACTTGCACATTTTCATGTCATTCATACATATTTATTTTAAGTTAGTATCAACCTTTTTAATGAGATCTTGTAGTCATTCTCATGACAAGTCTCATAGGCATATTCATGAATATGTTGTCCTTGTTTATAGGACAACAACCAGGAATAGATCACTCTTACCCATTCGCTACAAAATCATTCCATGTTTCAAGAATTTTCACTAGGTAATCATAACATTACCCAAGGTATATAAATACCAATTCCTATATCCTTAATTATTCATTCCTCGATCATTTTTAGTTAACAAAATTTTACTGAGGGAATCCTTACCTAAATTCCCTTTCATCATTACTTGAGCATACCAGGCCATACCTATATGGATATCATTCAACATTGGATTCTACTTGATCCATTGGTGTCTTGGGAGGTTCTTGCACTCTTTTACCAAGCTCTGGATCGACACCTTACAATCCAGAGCCCTTTCTTCACAAGGTTGTATGTAGCATCCCCAACACTTCTCTCCATGTTGTCAACCTTTCCTAGTTACCTGATCATCTTTGATCATAAATATTCATCATATCAATTTATGTTTGCAAACTTATTACTAACTCCATCACATGTTTATCATATGCATTTGCAACATATCTTTATGCACCTAGCAGTGCATATACAATCAAGCTGTCATTTGTTTTCCTATCAGTGCATATGCATTCTAGCTTTTCATTCTCTAAATCAACAACATACAACAACCTTTTTAAAAGTTAATAAATAATCAAATGAAAAGGGATAAGTTGAGATCCCCCCCCTGCCATTATCATGGCTACCTTGCTTGGCTACGTTCTTCACCAATCAACATCCTGTCTGTGGCCTTGTTTGAGCTTTAGTTGCATTTTTCTGCATACTGCAATAGACTATATACTGTAGCTCTGGTCCAAATCTCTTAGCAGGGAACTGTCACCTATGTTTTCCAAGCCTATGACATTTTCCACAATTCAGGGGCCCATACAACCCTTCTGGTCACAAAATCCATCCACCCAAATGGATATCCAACAAAATGTCTCTTCCACTGTAATTCCCAATGGACAATCTATAACAATTCTCCCTCAATCAATTCCTTAATCATAAGGAAGTATCCATAAGGGTATTATCCTTTACATAAGCAACAATCATAATTGTAAGAGGTTATGTCAATCCCTCATTATAGGAAACATCACAATTATAAAAAAAACAATTATGCCCACTCTCTGGAACTCACACAACACCTAGGGGTTGTTACCAAGGTTCAATTTCAAGTCCTTAGGCCATCCTGTCTCAAGGCCATACTCTTTGTTCCATAAATTATGCCTCTGTGCTTTTCCTTGAACCCTATAGGTTCAATGTTTTTCAAACTATGCTTATACAAACCTGTCCTCGTGGTCTATATTTTTCCCATCCAGGCCTAGAGTTTGAACTATGCTTTGATACCACTTTGTAACACACTCGATCCCCTAATACTTATTAGGCTAGTGGGGTGTACGCAATTCCTTTTGTTTCCTCTAACTTATTATTCCAACCACAACACCTTGCTTCAATTGTGAGCACACAAGTGGATTCTACTCCTCAAGAGATTTCAAACAATTATCTTTATTCTCAAATGAGCTTTGGAAAAAAATATATGCCCTTTACAAGTTCCTATCCATTTTCCAAATGATGATGTCATCATGTCCACGTGGACCCACTCCACATGTGCTAGCCGACATCACTAGTCCATTGGAATCCATGTGGACCTACCCCACACTTGTTGATTGACGTGTCTCTTTGTTATATCCTCAAGCACATGTCTTCAATATTTTAGAGCCTGCAAGGCTATTGATGCAGACCCCCGACCCTTGGGCCAAGATCCACGCAGGATCATTCTAAATCTTCCCCTGAGTCAGATTGACTCTTTGGTTTCCCCACAGGGAATACCGCACACACAAGGTGTATTCCACAACTGACCAACAAATATGATTGGGGCTTTTTTTTCCCTTTCGGGATTTCGGGGTTCGTGATTTCGTGAATCCTGTTGTCGAGCCCCTTGTCTCTTCAACCTTCGAAACCCAAAACGTCAACGAGGGTTGACTCCTTCAATGCGTCGAACACACACCTCTTGTTGCCACTTATTTTGGCTTTTCATAACTTGAGTGATCGACTAGCACTCGTTCCTCTTCCCTTATGATTTTCCGGTTTCCGAAATTTCCCCTTTTTGGTGAAATCGAAGGTCTTTCGGGATTTCCCCCGAAGCTTGACCACTCCCTTGACTTCCGTCACACCTATCCTCCGATTAATGCTTAGGACCCACCTTTCGGCTTTTTCCTTTTCGCGATTTCGGGAGTTGCGTTGACATGCAACTCTCTCTCCTGACTCCTGGAACCCGATTGGGCCCACGACTATTGTCCTTCAATGTTTCAGGAATTTTCCCTTTCACTCTTCGGGATTTCACGACTTGCGAGATCCACAGCAGAAAGGTTCCTCACCTCCCAAAACTTTGATCTCTGAATTCCCGAAACCTCGCCTCCAACGTGATCTACGACTGAGATCCTCCATGATCCGACGACTCTAGATTTTTTGGCTTTTCGCGAATCGGGAGTTTGAAACTCTCGATTCCAAAGATATCTACCTCCTCTACTTCCCGACACTCAAAGTGTCGAAATGCCGAAATCCAAAAATTCCACGCCAAAGTCCTGTCGCATTTCGCGACTTCAGGATTTTCAATGCTAAGTGCCCCGACTCCTTGTCATCAAGATTCCCGGTATGCTGAACCCCGATATGCCGGAATGCCGATATTTCACACCAAAGGCACGTCACGTTTCGTGACTTTGGGATTTTTCAATACTAAGGTCCCGGTTCTTTGTCATCAAGATTCCCGGTATGCCGAACCCTGAAATACCAAAATTTCACACTTGATTATCCTTTTCGCGACTTCGAGAGTTTGAGTGACCAAGGGTGACCTACACTCCCAACTTACGATTCCCGAATTCCCAAAAATCATTTAACGGCTCAACTGACCACAATAAACGATCTACGTTGATTCTTGAAACCAAAGTGATGGGTTCACCCAACTTCTAACCACCTTGTAGATTCACTGGATCCTACGGTCCTCGCGACTTCACGAGTTCTCCACGGAGAATTTTGATAGTCTGATTCACTCCTCAAGAATCTTTGGCCAATCTGACTTGGCGTCCTTCCAATGAACTTAACTTCTGCGCGATGATTTCGCTCTCCATCTTCTTTTGGACTCTTCAAAGGTACTAACCCTCCCGAGCTTTCACTTGTGAACTTAAATCTCCAAGAGAGATCCTGCTCGCACTCCTTGTGGCAATCTTTCAAATAACCTCTGGTTGTTTGGGTCCTTGACTCTGTGCATTCTTTGCAATAGCAGTCCTTCCACCTTCACCTTAGTTGATAACTTCTAAGGCTTCAACTAGCCCTCGCACACCTTGCGGACGTCTCTGTGCTTCACCTGCACTTCTGCTGGTATGAGAACAACGATATCTCTCCTGAGCTTTCTGAGATAAGACTCAGACTCTCGTCAACGCACACCTTGCGGATGGTTCACTGCACTCCTTGCAGGAACTCTCAGGATGAGAAACAATTGAAAATCATTCTTCTCCTCTCTCAGACTTCATATACTTAACATGAAATCACACATTCAACACAACATTGAAACAAATGCATAAACAGAGAGAATAAAACAACTGTAAGCATACCATTCAACAAATGTAAACAATAAGCATCATAACACCATGAAAATTGAGTCAAAGCTTCCTATATTAACTCAAGTTCTTATGTACATGGGTTCTTCTCTACAACTCTCTGCTACAGCTCTCAATGATGATAATGTTACAATGATACAAGGGTGAGCGTGTCTATATCCGTTTTCCCTCCTACTCTCTAAACTGTCTAATCTATGAATTCAAATCTACCTACTTTCATCAAACAAACTTAATGTCTATTACATCTGACAGATGAGAGCAAATCACTCAGGATCTGGTTACAACATGCAAGTACATTTCCTTTAACTACTACATTAATATCTGCTCATTAATTTTTCAAAAACATTTCAAAATGTGCAAAATGTGTGTGGCACTTTTCCAGCTGTCTTCCGCCTTTATGCTTGCTTGTCCGGATGCTTATGATGCTCCTGCATCATACTCCCTCGCTTGAAAATTTTCAGGAACTCCTGTTCATGAGCTCTTGCACGGTCTGTCCACGCTTATGAATTTCTGCTTCATCTTCCCAACTAGCATCTTCAACTGGATGTCCCTTCCATTTGACCAAGTATTCAAAATACTCTTTTCTCTTGGTCTTTTTGCTAATCCTTTTGTCAATTATGCTTTCCATCTACGGCTTTTCAGCTACAGGCATTTGTTTTGTCCATTGAATCTCTTTCTGTTCCTTCTGTTCTCCTACTTCTTCAGCTTTGTAAGGGTACAAATCCGTAACATTGAATATCGGTGAGATTCCGATCCCATCGGGTAATTCAATATCATATGCGTTTGTCCCAAATTTCCTTATGACCTTGCATGGTCCAATATTTTTCATCTTTAGTTTGTTATATGTTCCCCTTGGGAACCTTTCCTTTCTCAGATGCGCAAGAATCATATCACCAACTTCAAATTGAAGTTCTCTCCTGTGTTGATCTGCTCTCCATTTGTATTCTTGACTTGAACTCTGCAATCACTCCTTGACTCGGCTGTGAAGCTCCTTCATTCCTTCCGCAAAGTCTTTTGCACTAGCACTTCTGAATTCAACTTGTTCCGAATCTTTCAATTCAGAAAATCCCCTTGGCTGCATTCCATATACAATCTAGAATGGACTCTGCCCTGTGCTTCTGTTAAGAAAATCATTGTAAGCAAATTCTGCATGTGGCAGAATGTGATCCCATTGACTGTGGTGTTCAGTCACTAAGCTCCTCAACAAATCTCCCAAGCTTCTATTCACGACTTCTGTCTGCCCATCCGTTTGAGGATGATATGCTGAGCTAAAAGACAAACTTGTCCCCAACTTTTTCCATAAGGTCCTCCAGAAATTCCCTACAAACTTGGTATCTCGATCAGACACGATACTCCTTGGCAATCCGTGAAGTCTGACGACTTCCTTGAAAAACAGGTTCGCAATATGAGTTGCGTCACTGGTTTTATGGCATGCTATGAAATGTGCCATTTTTGAAAATCTGTCGACTACCACAAATATTGAATCATGGCCTCTATGTGTTCTTGGCAGTCCCAATATAAAATCCATACTCACTGCGTCCCATGGCCTTTATGGTATGGTTAATGGTTGATATAACCCTGTGTTCTGCCTTTTCCCTTTTGTGTGCTGACAAATCCTGCATCTGTCCACAAATTTCTTAACATCTGTCATCATCCTTGGCCAAAAATATGAGCCATTCAACTTTGAGAACGTCTTATCATGACCGAAGTGTCTGACCAATCCTCCACTGTGTTTTTCTTTCAGCAAATTCTCCCTCATGGAGCATTTTGGAATACATAGCTGATTTCCCATGAACAATAACCCATCCTGGATTATATACTCGGTCCATTGGCTTCTGTCCCCAAGAATTGGATTCTCAGATGCCTCATATGCCTCCTTAAAATCTGAGTCATCCCTATACATTTCTTTGAGGTTATCAAAACCTAAAGTCTTGACTCTGAATTCCTGCATAAGCAAACATTTCCTGCTCAAAGCATCAACAACTTTGTTAGTAGTTCCAAAAATATGCTTAATCAAAAAAGTAAAATTCTACATGAATTCAACCGATTTAGCATGCTTTTGGTTCAACTTCTCCTGTTGAGTCACGAATTGTAAAGCATGATTATCACTGTACAAAACAAACTCTTTAGGAACCAAATAATGTCTCCATTTCTTCAATGCTTGTATGTCTGCATAGAATTCTTTGTCATATGTTGAGTACTTAATCTTCGCTTCATTCAGTTTTTCGCTGAAGTATGTGATCGACCTATCATTTTGGCTCAAGACTGCTCCAATTGAAAATCCACTCGCATCACACCTGACCTGGAATGTCTTGCTAAAATCCAGCAAAACCAGAATTGGTTGCTCCATGATCTTCTTCTTCAACAGGTTGAAACTCTTCTCTGCTTCTTCTATCCAGTGAAAAGATTTATGTCTTTTCTTCACCGTATCCATCATCGGTGCGCTGATTCCACTGAAATTTCGAATGAATTTCCTATAGAAATTTGCTAAACCATGGAAGCTTCGAACTTCAAACACACTCTTCAGCGATGGCCAATTCTTAATTGCATCTACCTTTTCTGGATCCATCTTCAACTCATTTGCAAAGATAAGAAAACCCAAATAAATGAGTTATGTCCTCATAAATGACGATTTATTCATATTTATCTGCAATTTCTCTTGCTATAATCTTCTCATTACTGCAGCTAAATGCTTCAAGTGCTCTACTTTTGTCCTGCTGAAAATTAATATATCATCAAGATATACAATGACAAATTTCCCAATGAAATCCTTCAGAACTTCATTCATCAACCTCATGAAAGTACTGGGTGCATTCGTTAAGCCAAATGGCATGACAAGCCATTCATATAGTCCTGCATTCGTCTTGAATGCTGTCTTCCATTCATCACCTTCTCTCATCCGAATTTGATGATACCCGCTTTTCAAATCAATCTTTGAAAAAAACTTTGCTCCACTCAAGCAATCCATCAAGTCATCCATCCTTGGCAATGGAATTTTGTATCTGATGGTAATCTTATTGATTTCCCTTGAGTCTGTACACATTCTCCAGCCTCCATCTTTCTTTGGGCTGAGCACTGTCGGAACAACACATGGACTTAAGATTTCTCTAATCAATCCCTTGTCCATTAAGTCCTGGACCTGTCTCTTAACTTCTTCATTTTCCTGCGGCGTCAATCTTTACGTGGCTTTTTTTGGAAAAATGGCTCCAGGTATAAGGTTGATATGATGGCTTATACTCCTGATAGGTGGTAACGAACAAGGTAGTTCGTCCACTACTATATCAACAAATTCTCCCAACAATTCCTAGATTTCTTCTGGTAAATCATCTATTCTCGTACTGGTCAAAACAATCTTGGGCTTCCTGACCACAATAAATTGTGTGTCTTCCTTCTTCTTAACCTCCTTAAGAAGTTCCTTCCCACTCATGAGAAGTACAGTGTTTCTCATCTCTGTTTTCACCTCTTGGTTTTTAATCGGCAACAACATGTGCGTCCTCCCATTTTTCTCCAGGGTGTATGTGTTCTTTCTCCCATCATGAACTACATTTCTGTCATATTGCCATGGTCTACCCAGCAATAGATGACAAACATCCATGGGAATGACATCACATAATATTTCATCCTTATATCCTCCTATTTTAAATTCAACTAGACATTGTTTAGTGACATTTACCTGATGTCCTTTTTGTAGCCATGAAACTCTGTATGGGCTTGGATGTGCAATAGTCTCCAGCTCCAACTTTTCTACCATCTCTGTAGATACGAGATTGTCTGTGATACCACTGTACACTATGACCTTGCATACCCCGTCTTTGGTTTTGAAAGCAGTTTGAAACATACTGTTTCTTTGGGCTGGGTTCTCTGCCTCTTTCTCCAGCTTCAAGAGAACTTTCCTCATCATCAAAGATCTTCCGCCCTCAATTTCTTCTGCCTCAACATTCCGTCCTTGAGCTTCGGAAATGTGAGTTTCACCACCATTTTTTTTCTTATCTGGACACTCATAGGACCTATGTCTGATCTTTCCACAGACAAAGCATTTTACTTCACTGCCTCTGCCTCTTCCTCTTCCTCTAGCTCGAGGAAAAGTATTTCTATCATCATACTTCCCTCTCTGTGAGCTTCCTCATCTCTCATGTTGAGTTTGAGGTTTCTTCCCCTCTTCTTTAGATTTCTAAGTTCTGTCTTGGGCAATTGTTTTGCCTCTAGCTTGACTTCTACCTCGGCCTCTTTGACCTTGCTTCTAGCTCAGCTTCTCTTCGGCTTTCAGAGCTATCTGATAAGCATCTTCCACATTTCGAATGGTAATCATGCTCATCTCATCTTGAATGTCATACCTCAGACCATTCATGTATCTGGCGACTTTTTCATCATCGCTTTCCTGATGACCTGCTCTGATGTTTATCTTGTAGAACTCTTCAGTGTATTCTTTCACTGACATCAGCTTCTGTCTCAAATTATGCATCCTCTGAAACAGAGTGATTTGATAATACTTGGGTATAAATTTGGCTTTCATCTTTGCAACCATTCTATCCCAGCTTTTGATTTTCTGCTTGCCCTTGCAACGTTTGTCAGCCTGCAGTTCATCCCACCATAGTGATGCATGCCCTTTAAGTCTAGTAACACCATGTTTGACCTTCTTGTCTTCCTCGACATCCTCATAGTCGAAGTACTTGTCTAGAGCTCTAATCTAGTCTAGAAGCTCTTCAACATCCAAGTTTCCCTCATACAATGGAATGTCCATTTTTTCTCTAGCACCTATCCTCGCAACAACCCTGAAAAGGCGTTCATCCGCAACATCTTCGACTGCAACTTCTTCTCTTTCGTTTCCAGCTTCATTTTCACTTTCGGCCTCACTGATATCCCCAACGTCAACCGTGCGCCTCTATACTATCTCCATGGCATCAATCTTGGCACGTAAATCACACATTTCTCTTTCTCTTGCTAGATCAAGCATTGGTATTGGCCTGTCTCTTCTTCTTGGCGACATGGATGTAAAATGTTCCCCTGTTCTCTCTGCTACAAAAAGCAAAGAACTTGTTCTGAGCTCTGATACCAAATGATGCAGACCCCCGACCCTCGGGCCAAGATCTGGGCATGATCGTTCTAAGTCTTCCCCTGAGTCAGATTGACTCTTTGGTTTCCCCACAGGGAATACCACACACACAAGGTGTATTCCATAACTAACCAAAAAATATGATCGGGGCTTTTCTTTCCCTTTCGGGATTTCGGGGTTCGCGATTTCATGAATCCTATTGTTCATCCCCTTGTCTCTTAAACCTTTGAAACCCGAAACGTCAACGAGGGTTGACTCCTTCAATGCGTCGAACGCACACCTCTTGTTGCCACTTATTTCAGATTTTTGGAACTTGAGTGATCGACCAACACTCGTTCCTCTTCCCTTATGATTTTCCCTGAAGCTTGACCACTCCCTTGACTTCCGTTGCACCTATCCTCCGATTAATGCTTAGGACCCACCTTTCGGCTTTTTCCTTTTCGCGATTTTGGGAGTTGCGTTGACATGCAACTCTGTCTCCTGACTCCCGAAACCCAATTGGGCCCACGGCTATTGTCCTTCAATGTTTCAGGAATTTTTCCTTTCACTCTTCGAGATTTCACGACTTGCGAGATCCACAGTAGAAAGGTTTCTCAACTCCCGAAACTTCGATCTCCAAATTCCCGAAACCTCGCCTCCAATGTGATCTACGGCTGAGATCCTCCATGATCCGATGACTCTGGATTTTTCAGCTTTTCGTGAACCGGGATTTTGAAACTCTCGATTCCAAAGATCTCTTCCTCCTCTACTTCCCGACACCCGAAGTGTCGAAATCCCGAAATTCCACGCCAAAGTCCTGTTGTGTTTCGCGACTTCGGAATTTTCAATGTTAAGCGCCCCGACTCCTTGTCATCAAGATTCCCGGTATGCCGAACCCCGATATGATAAAATGTCGATATTTCACACCAAAGGCACGCCACATTTCATGACTTCAGGATTTTTCAATACTAAGGTCCCGGTTCTTTGTCATCAAGATTCCCGGTATGCCGAACCCTGAAATACCGAAATTTCACACTTGATTATCCTTTTCGTGACTTTGAGAGTTTGAATGACAAAGGGTTTTGACTTGCACTCCCAACTTACAATTCCCGAATTCCCGAAAATGATTTAACGGCTCAACTGACCACAATAAACGGTCCATGTTGATTCTTGAAACCAAAGTGATGGGTTCACCCAACTCCTAACCACCTTGCAGCTTCACTGGATCCTATGGTCCTCGCGACTTCGCGAGTTCTCCACGGAGAATTCTGACCATCTGATTCACTCCTCAAGAATCTCTGGCCAATCTGACTTGGCGTCCTTCCATTGAACTTAACTTCTGCGCGATGATTTCGCTCTCCATCTTCTTTTGGACTCTTCAAAGGTACTAACCCTCCTGAGATTTCACTTGTGAACTTAAATCTCCAAGAGAGATCCTGCTGGCATTCCTTGCGGCAATCTTTTAAATAACCTCCAGTTATTTGGGTCCTTGACTCTGTGCATTCTTTGCAACAACAATCCTTCCACCTTCACCTTAGTTGATAACTTCTAAGGCTTCAACTAGCCTGCGCACACCTTGCAGACGTCTTTGTGCTTCACCTACACTTCTGCTAGTATGAGAACAACAATATCTCTCCTGAGCTTTCTGAGATAAGACTCAGACTCTCGTCAATGCACACCTTGCAAATGGTTCACTACACTCCTTGTAGGAACTCTCAGCATGAGAAACAATTGAAACTCATTCTTCTCCTCTCTCAGACTTCATATACTTAACATGAAATCACACATTCAACACAACATTGAAACAAATGCATAAACARAGAGAATAAAACAACTGTAAGCATACCATTCARCAAATGTAAACAGTAAGCATCATAACACCATGAAAATTGAGTCWAAGCTTCATATATTAACTCAAGTKCTYMTRTACATGGGTTCTTCTCTACAGCTCTCTGCTATAGCTCTCAATGATGATAATGTTACAATGATACAAGGGTGAGGGTGTCTATATCCGTTTTCCCTCCTACTCTCTAAACTGTCTAATCTATGAATTCAAATCTACCTACTTTCATCAAACAGACTTAATGTCTATTACATCTGGCAGATGAGAGAAAATCGCTCAAGATCTGGTTTCAACATGCAAGTACGTTTCCTTTAACTACTACATTAATATATGCTCATTAATTTTTCAAAAAAATTTCAAAATGTGCAAAATATCAGGTAAATTCCTCCCGTGAACAACCTCCTGCAATCCTATCATGCACTTCTCCATCGGGCTCACACCATCATGATGTCGACTTATCATGCACACAAATTCTTCCAGAATCCCACAGTCCACGAAGCTATTAGAATTTTCCCATCGGGGCGGAAACACTAACATAATTATGAATTCTTCTACAGTTTGAAGCCCACAAGTCTATTGAACTCACTCAAGGATCCTTTCCTTAAACCACTACATGATCTCCTTGAAACTCAACTCCAGATAGATCAAATAGTCCACTTTCATCAAGTCCGTCGATGAACAATCAAGATCAACTCTTGATGCTTAATCCATTCCTTTCGATGCTTACCAATGGTATTTTCAACTCCCACCTATACATGATTACCATGAGGCCTTCACACATTTGTCTATATTTTTTCTATCTATATCTAATGGCGGGCTTCCACCTATCACTCAGTTGACGTGGCACTCATGCCATCATTTGATGATGTTTCATTTGACTCAACATGCTGACGTGGCCTTCTCTTCAGCATCCAACCCTCCTGGGACAATATGCTTGTCCAATAGATCAGATGGTCAACAATCATTTCAACCAATGGCCCAAATCATCATGGGCTCCCAAACTACACGATCTTTAGTAGGGTCTCTAGTATTTTTCTAAATCCAATGGCTAATATATGTCCGATCGAATGACTCATAATCATTTCAGACTTGAATATGCGAGTAAATTACCTTGTTCGGACTCACATCGTCGGAATGTCTGCCTCACCTTGTCTCGTGGTTTTCCTGAAGTTCGCGACCCAAAATACCTTCAGACTCATCTTGTTCGAGCTCACGCCATCTGGGTGTTAACTGACCTGCTCACGAATCTTCCTGAAAACCTAAACCCCAATGGACAACCAAGAATTACTCTCGACGCGATGGACGGTCCTCGTCCTCCTGGGCTTGCACCGTTGGGATTTCCCCTCTTTATAATGACATATTATCACAAGTCTTCCGAATGATCCTTTTCTAAAGGCTTTCCCGACCACCAATTTTTTACGGATGATCAAGATCAAATCTTAGTTCCCGACGCACAATCCATATTTATCCATGGCGCTTGGACTTATGACATCCACCACTTCAACCCACCACTATGGTTCTTCCATCCTCGTCCTCCTGGGCTTGCACTGTTGGGATTTCCCCTCTTTATAATGACATATTATCACAAGTCTTTCGAATGATCCTTTTCTAAAGGCTTTTCCAACCACCATTTTTTTACGGATGATCAAGATCAAATCTTAGTGCCCGACGCACAATCCATATTTATTCGTGGCGCTTGGACTTATGGCGTCCACCACTTCAACCCACCACTATGGTTCTTCACGGGTAAATTTCCACCGTGGAATTTCACACTACTACTACCATGTCACTGACACGTAGCTCCAGATCATCGAAACATCATTGGCCTCACAGTTCCTATGGGTCATAATTCTGCATCCGAACCCAACTTTTCCAATAAGGCATGTCCCTGGTGGCTCTGCAAGCTAGTTGAGGGTTTTGATAAGTCAGGGTTCCTGTATCTAAGATCCAGAACTTTGGAATAAGTCCATTTGTTGAAAATTATGGGTTCCCAGCTTTCAGATATTAGGGTTCCTCTTTGTCCGGGTTCCATTCGACTGTTCATATGCCTATACTTATCTGGATTTGACTTTCTATCTTAGTCCTCCATTGCAAGGTTACTGAAAGAAACTAGGGAATCTAGGCCACCTAGATTCCTCTGTATTCATACCAATAAACCCTGGTTTGTATCTTGCAAAATTTCCATTTCAACACACACACAAACCAATTCATACCATTCTTAAGGTCTAAACTATGAATTATAGGTTACTTTCATGTGTATTTCATAAAATAAACTATTATTGAAATTGACTGTCATACAAGAATATCACATAATAGTACATTCATTCTATTTCCATACACAAACAATTCACAATGTCTCAAGCCATGAATTTCAGGTTACCTATGCATGCATTCAAGAGAAGATAATTGGTATGGAATTGAACTTAACATATAAAAAAAATTACAACTCACACATGCATTAATTTTTCCATGATGGTAACTGAATATATGTAGTGCTATATAGCCACAAAGTATATCATAAGTCCATTTTAGTGGAATTACTTAATTTAGAACAACGATTATCATTAAAAACAATAAATAAATACATTGACCCTAACACAATTACTAGTTTTATTTCATCATGCATGATGCAATGGTAGTATTGAGAAGAACCCTTAAACATGGCTTAGTATCACGAGAGTGTAAATGATGAGTTGTGTATGTTGGAATCCAAGTCAAAGACATGGTGAGATAGTCATGTGGTAAGTTTTGGTTGACATGGATGGTGATGTGGCAATGAGTTTATGTGGTGGATGTTGAAAGGTAAAGAGTAGACATGTGGTAGCCATTAGTTGGATGAAAAGGTACTAAAATCCATTATTAGAGGAAAGGATTTTGTTAAATATAGAAGGTGTAACTCATACTTCCAACAGAGTCAAGTGTTAGGGAAAAGTGATGGAATCTTTGCATCTCCCCCCTTTAATTTTTTGTGTAGCAAAGAAAGTGAAGGATGTGATAGTGGGAAAATAAAGTCCTCCCAAGGTGGAACCTTGAAACAAAACCTTAGGGAAAAGGTTGAGTTGGGACGAAGGGTGGAGTAAGTAGACTTATAACTACGTGGAGTTAAATATAAGAGAATGAGGAGGAATAATGGAGCACTCTAGACATGAAGAAGATGAGATAAAATGTTCCCATGGGATGCACCATGGAAACCAAATGATGCATGTAATCTATGTGTGTGTTTCGTGTGCATGTGTTTGAGAGGGGCCTGTTATCACACAATTTGTACTTGTCCAAGCCCAAGACAAGTAAATCAAATCTTTCGTAACTACATGATAACCCACCACTGTCACCTTAGTAGGAAATCCCCAAGTTTTAGGTATGGATGAGGTCCTACGCAAGGGAGGCATCCACAACAACCTTAAGGGATGAGATATCAAGGATATGGTCAAGCTTAGAGCACCCTCTCACTGGTTACCTAAGTCAAAGGGTTTATGTCTGTGAAATTGAGGCAAAAGAATAGTTTTGTGTATTTGCCTAGAACAAGAACAATATTGCATATATATATATATAACAATTTCCAAGTACCAATATGATAAAATACCTCAATAGACAATAGAAAACATAGATATATGATGGTTGAAGTAAAAATTGCAGCAAGATGACGATTTATAACAACCGATAGTATTTTGTAACAATCACAAGAAATTCAACTCAGAATTACAAGAGAATACAATGAAAACTTAACATTTATCAAGTAGATCATTTAGCACTTATCCCAAGAAATTTTTGAGTATATTAGCTAGTAATTAGAGTGAGTTATGCAGAAAATTACAACAGTTAGGATGGTTGTAGCAAAGATATGCAACAACAACAACAACTAAATTAGTAGATTAATCTAATCTAAGGTTAGATAAAGTTAGTAGAAGCTTTAGACAATAGAGTTTGAGAGTTTGTTTGATCAATTATTTCACAAGAGAGCAAGTAAAATAGTGCCCTTTTGGGCTATGGAGTCATTTACAACAACAATATAACTTGGAGAAATAATTATGATAATAATGTCTAACGATGATGAGATGAAATTTGATGTGCTAGCACCTTAGGGCCTCAAGTTTCAAATCTCAAAAGATGAATTTTTCTAGAGAACAAGCTCTTTTTGGCTATAGTGAATTCTTCTTCTTCCTTAGACTCTTGAAATATATAACCAAAAGTTTGTAGAAAAAGACTCCTAATGTGATAGCACTTTAAGGCTTTAGGATCCTACTCTAAACAAGTTTCTCTTATCAAATCAATGGATGAAATATGCTAGAGAGAGGAAGGAACACCTTATGTTCCTATCCTAGGGTTTACACAGGTAATATAGCTTCAATATGAACAAGTACACCATACCATAAGCATTCAACACATGAAAGAAATTGCATATTTTACTTACTTCACCAAGAATAAACCAAGCACAAACCCTAGTTGCAGAAATTTCCACCAAGAATAAGCCAAGAAACATCCAAAACTTGGTCCTCCAAGCCTAGCGCATGAGTAAAAGAGACTAAACATGCCAAAGAGGGAAATTTTTTTAGAGCAAGTCGTCTTGTGAGAGGAAAGTTATGATGAAAAATGAAAATGGAAAGGCCTCTGTTTATATGAGGCCTTGCAACCATATTTGTCCACTTTAAAAGTAAACTTTAAAATACAAAGAGGGTAGTCTCCGAGGTGTAGGACAGTCGGTGACACAGTGTGCAGTTACGACACTCCGTGATGTTAAGTCACTGGTTCGAAACCTGCAGGGAAAAAAAATCTAGCCATGTTAAGGGTTGGTGTGGCTCAAGCCGGGTGCGATCCTCGGGTGATTTTAACGGTTTAGATGCCCCCGAGTCATGGTTTCTCAAGCCACATGCTACTCCTGTAGGTCACGAAAAAACTAGCAAACAAAAAAAAATACAAAGAGGGTCGACCTCATAAAATTTTCCTTTTCAATTACATAAAATAACCCTAAAACAAGGGTGACGTCATCCCTTCTAAGGTGTTGTTATGATCCATAAAGGTGATGTTGAGGTAGAAGTTTGCAAAGCCAGGACTCCAAAGGCCATCCATCATGTCACATGGCCAAAACATCACCTCCTAACCCTCCCCCATCTCACCCTAGTCTCCTCCATGATGTCATGAGCTAGGTGGTTCACGCCTAAGCCTCCAAATGCTAACTTCCAGGTGGAAAGAGGCGAGAGCTTGTCTGCTAGCCCTACCAGAGTGCCTCCAAAGGCAACAACCTCCTTATTTAATGTGAAAATGGTGATCACAAGCCTTCCCCAGATGTGGGTTTTATGTATCCAACCTTGGGCTCCAAATCCCTCATGAAGATCCAAACGAAGTCATCTCCTCATGAATACTTGTCCACTGAGCAAGGTCCTGTAGAAACAAATAGATGCTCCCTCCAAGGGTCCATAAGTCACAAGAATCATTCCAAGTAAGCCACATATAATAATGGAACCACCCAAACATGTGCATTAGACCCCCCTTTTCAAACTAAACAAATGCTCAAATACCTTATATAATTTGTCAAATTTAGGTGTGGGAGGGGTGTCAAGGAATCCTATTGGGTCATCCAATCCCTTTATTTTGCATGTGTTTCAAAGTTGAAGACAATAAGGGGAACTAAAAGGAAATACACAACCCACATTACGCTCTACCTTGGTTTTCATGCTTTTCCAAGTTGAAGACAATAAGGGGCACCAAAAGGAAATTCATAGCCCACATACGCTCTACCTTGGTTTGCATCATTGATTAGTTAGTTATTTATTTTACAGGTCCCTCATTTTTTGAGAAGCGTTTCATTTTTCTCAGGATCTCAGGGTGATATTTTAATGTGTGATGTTTTTTCTAGGGCACCTCTGAGCCTAATGGCCCCTTCTTCCCATGAAATGAGGTACATGCCCTTCTTGGGTCAATAAGCCCCAAAACCCAAAAGGTGAGGAGACGAAATGGAAGAAGTATGGAAAGTGATAAGTATGATTCTTAATGGTACGATGACTCTTCAAGGAACCCCCCAACAACATCCCATTTCCTAGGGTGACCAACTTACTAGGATGTGATGACACCCACCAAGGTTAAATAAGGAAAAGGGTATAATTTCCAAGCAAATGTTCTGTAATCAAGAAATGATTATTTGCAACATATTCAAATGCTTCAATTATTAAAGTGACACTTACCATGAAACCATACTTATTACCTCAGGAATCAAGACCTGTTTTCCTTTATGGCCATGACGATGTGATGGATGTCGCTCCGTTGCTAGTGACGATCGATGGTGCAAGTCAAGATAGGAGGGGCCCTACGGGGCTCTGCTAGTCAATCTGGCTCTTGACACTCCATGTTTTCTACTTATGGGCCTTGATATATGGTCTCCTTAGTTACCACTAGGCTTTGGGGGGGGGGGGTAATAGTGCCAACGACCTACTTTTTCTAAAATATTCTACAAAATAAATAAAAAGAGAGAATGATTGACCAACAACGAATTTCCCGAATTAGTTTCCTCTTAAATCCTTGCACATTGATGTGAACATTGTGGTTATGTTTAACATTGAGTGGTTTAGTTCTACTTTGATGTTGTGAATGTCTATATAAATTCTATTGTGTGACTCTAAGTTGCAAGGGGGTTTCCCACTTGGCATCAATGTACATTAAATACTTTTGGGTTGGAAATTGGGAGCATTATGACTTTAAATTGGTTCACATGATTTCCAAAGAAAAGTAAAATGTAGGACCCATTGTCAAAATACTATGTAATTTATGCGTAAGGGTGGGTACACCTCAATTTAATTTGTAGACTATTGATTTAGGAACCTATGATTTAATCATTCACATGGCTTGATTGGAAATCCATGGGCCTCTCCCATATTTCCATAAGAAAGTGGTACATTGCATAAATGGCAAAGGAAACCCAATAAAAATCCAAGGAATAACAAAACTAATATCCCTATGCTTCATATTAATGATGCAAGTCAAGTGGTGTTTGATAAAAAGGTGTGAACTATATTCCATAGAGATTACGAGTGAAGACAATGATCCCTCTCTAGATCAATTTCTATTATTGCCAAAGCTTGTGGACATATTTCCAAATGAGCTACCTAAATTACCTCTAGAGAGGGACATGGAATTTTCTACTGAATTAAAATATAGCATGAATCTTACCTATAAGATACCTTATAGGAGGACAACACCCAAAAGTTGTGAGATGCTTCTATAGATGAACACATTTTATAGTATATTCTTAAGAAGGCCAATTTTTTATCCATGGGGTGCTCATGTGATATTCTTAAAAAAGAAGGAAGAATCATTGTGCCTTTGCATGGAATACCCTAGATAAACAAAATAACCATTAAGAATAGGTATTATATACAAAAAATCAATGACCTCTTCAGCTAGATGAAGGGAGATACTATATATTCAAATATTGACACGCAACGTGGGTATCATCAGTTGAGGATAAAGGAAGGGGACATTCCCAAGGATACCTTTTGAATGTGTTTCAAACATTATGAGTTTATCTTGGTTGTATTTGGACTAACACACCAACTATGTTTATGAGCCTCGTGAATGTAGTTCTCAAAAAGTACTTGGACCGCTTTGTATATTTCTTCTTAGATGCCTTCCTCATCTATTCATGAGTAGAAAAATAACACATAGAGCATTTGTTCCCAGTGTTGCAATGCCTAAGGTAACATGAGATATATGGAAGGGAATCAAAATGTTCCTTTTTCAAAGGAAGATTCACTATATTGGTGATATAAGTTCATTAAAAGGAATCGCAATGGATCTAGCAAAAATAAAGGCTATCATGGACTAGTTGGAACAAAGGAATTCTCTTGCGGTGTGAAGATTTAGGGTTAGCTAAATACTATAGGAGGATTGTGGAAATGTATTGTATGATTAGAAACCTTATCACCTCACTATAGTCATTTTGAAAGAAACCATAATAGAGGTGTGAAGAAGAATTTACATAGTTTAAATGATATTAATTAAGGAACTAATCCTAAGAGGGCTTGACATGGAAAAGGATTTTATGGTGTGCACCTATGTCTCTTTAGATGGGCTAGGTGTGGTTGTAATGCATGATGGTGGGGTAATAGTGTATGCTTCCTAAAAGATAAAGGATCGTGGAATGAATTATGTAATGCATGATCTCAAAATGGACACAATTATGCTAATACTAGAGCTTTGGAGGAATTTCATTTTCGAATAAAGATCGAAACTTAAAATTGGCCATCAAATCCTGTAGTAATTTTTCACCCAAATGAATTTTAATATGTTGGATAGTGTGTGTTGAAGTGATTTTATAAGTGAATATTACTTTGAGATAACATATATTAAGGGAAGGGAGAACAAATTCACAAATGCACTAAGTCTAAGACCATGAATCTTCTCCGTGGGTCCTTTAATGGCCGATCTACGAGAATAGGTGATAAGGAGATTTCTCGATGATAACTAGAATATTAAGGTCACATCAATGCTCCAAAATGGAACATAAATAGGGCCCAAGTATAAATATATTCATCATAAGAAAATATGAAACATAGTTAGAATGGAAGGATGCATGTTATGAAGGAGGTGAGCATTTGAAGTATAATACTAAAGGAATCCCACCAAGCATTTTACTCCATGTGTTTAGGGGTAAAGAAGATATGTGTTGGTACAAAGAAGAATTTATTTTTGGAAGGTATGAATAATGATGTGGTTGGGTAGAATGCAATATGCTTAGAATGTCAACAAGAGAAGGTTGAGCATAGATTCTTGGTTGGTTCTAGTAGCCACATGACATTTCCAAGTCAAAGTGGTAGGAAATCTCCATGGATTTTGTGGTATGATTAGCTTTGATGTAGAAAATGCATAATTGCAGTAGAGGTTAAAAAGTTAACCAAAAGTGACCATTTAATCCCAACAACATACTTTTATGATGTGATAGGTGTTTCACAAACCTTCATCAACAATATCGTTACCTACATGGAATACCCCAAAAGATAATCTCTAATAGATATTCTCGATTCATATCCATGTTTTGGATAAACCTTGAGCCAAATTTAGGTACTTAGTTGAACTTCAGTACCACATACTATCTAAATGCATACGGGAATATATAAAGAGTGAATTGGGTCATGGAGGACATGATTTGTATGTATATCATGGACCCTTAGAACTAATGGGAGGAATACCTACCCCTCGATGATTTTCTTACAATAATGGGTACCAATGCTCAGTCAAAATGTCGCCCTACAAGTTTTTATATGACATGCCTTACTAAAATCCACCGAGATGGGATTAATTAAAATATCAATTAATCATAGATCCTCAAATGAAAGATTTTATAAAATGATAAGAAACCAAGGTAAGAAAACATTCAAAGGAAGTGAGAGATCACCAAAAGAGTTACATTGATACTCACTCATCTAAATATATGTTTCAATGTGAGAGAGAAATACTTCTTATAAATTAAGGTACAAAATAATGCAATGAGATTTGGAAAGGGGATGTATTTGTTTCCCTAGTTTATAGGGCCTTTTGAAATCATGGAAAGAGTTAGGCTAGTTTCTTATCATATCTCATGCCACCCCACTTAGACAAGAATCATAATTTATTTCATGTTTTGATATCAAGGAAATCTCTGGTCAATGATTCTCATGTCCTAAATTGGTTTGAATCATAGGTCTTGGACAAGGGAACCTTCTGGGAC
>ML780804.1:512283-542310 GCA_009831015.1 Picea engelmannii
TACCTTTGACCTCCTTACTTACTGCAAAAAATAACACATCCTATTCTTCCTATGCTCTCACAAATAAAAAATTAGAGTAAATCCATACCCACATTCCAAAAATAATGGCTTCCTTTATTTACAACTTAAATGTCTAAAAACAGTCCGATAGAAAGCGACATGACACTTATTTTTAAAAACAAAATTCCATAGAATCGAGATCCTCTCCATCTATAAATTCATAGAATCCTAGAGCTCCAATTGGAAGGGACATGGATTCTTTTGATAGCTCGTCGACTTTCTCATTCAGCTCACGATGGATGTGTATAAAGGAGATCCATTCAAAGTTTTGAGAAGAAACCAAGATATCTTGGAGTACAGGGCCAAGGCGCATGTTTTCCACTGTATATATTTTTTTCCCAATCTATGACCAGCTTCGAGTCTCCCAACACTTACAACTTCCTTACCCATTTTCTTGATGCGGCCTCCAACAAAGTCCATAAAGCAATGAATTCTGCTCGATTGTTTGAACCTCTTCATGGGGAATACCTAATATGCACATAATGGTTCTATTTTAGGAATAGTACAACTCCAACCCCACATACAACAGGATGGCCTTGACTAGATCCATCAAAGAATCCCCACGGGATATCAAGGTTGAGCTCAGGAATAATTAGGAGCCTCTGTTTTTTTTCTTTTTCCTCAACAACATAGTCCATGGAAAACTTAATAATTAGACTTGTTGTAATTGTGGAAGGAATTTCCTCATTTATGAAAATACTTGAGTTTCTCTCCCACCATAAACCATAATGCATGGGAACCCTTCAAATTTCTTCACAAATGTTTCCACGAGCCAGTATTTCAAGTAGTCCTCTAGCCTTGCTTTCAACCACGTGGACTTTGGCTTGAGCTCTTCCATTACAATATTCATAACTTTCACTTCATAAGTACATCGAATAAAAATGTGAGAGGAAGATTCTTTATTGGTTTTACACAAAGAACATCTACTAGGGCTGACCCATCCTGTTTTAACATCATTTTCCCAAGTTGAAAGCCATAGGGTAATTTTGGTTTTCAGAGGGGCGCTCATTTTTCAGAGAATACTCCACCACCACTATTTTTCACTAACACATTGTGCTTCCATGCTTACCCGATATCCTAGTTTTGCTATAAATTCCCCCGTACTTGGGTTTTTTTTACCAACATAGGATGTCCTCCTCTTCCTCTTGTAGCCTAATAAAATTTGAGACTAACTTTCCGATATAACAATTCCATTTTTCTGTTTCATTGACTACATTCCTAATGCTTCCCCGACTTCCAACCTGACCTTCCTCTAGACTGAGGCGTTTGTGCTTTTGCGTCATCTAGAGAGACAATACCCGACGAGTGAATAGTCTGAAGGAGAGGTTTTGATAATCGATAGTCATTTTCCGCCCCCCATCCAAGGGTCTTCACCCACACGAACCTTCCATCCATTGCCAATTGTCCACATCATCCATGATCCTACTAGTGGAAAGGCATTTAATACTTCTTTCCATATGATGGAACCTTTTTAGACTTTATCGGTTGCTCATACCATTCTTTGAACGTCAGACCTTGACAATACTTAGTCTTCATAATACTTCCTCATAAATATTCGTTGTGGGTGAGTATCCATAGGCTTTTGGCAGCTAGGGACTAGGCGAATAAGTGAATATCTTTTAATCCCCACTCACCTAACTTTTTAAGAGCTGCCACCCTATTCCATTTCACCAGCAAAATACCTCTATACCTATGGGTCCCCGACCATAAGAACTTGAGGCTTATCTTCCTAATTTTAGTTAGAATGCCTTTTGGAACTACAACTATCAACAATCAATAGACGAGGATACTTTCCAACACGGACTTGAGCGACACTAGTATTCGTCCCCTTGAGATAAACATGTTGACCCAAAGCGATACCTTCGCATCGACTTTTTTAAACAACCACAACCAATCTACAAATCTGTAATTGTCTGGTTTGAGAAGAAAACTGAGATACTTAAATCCATTTCCAACTCTCTTCTAGGAAAGAAAAGAAGATTTTCCACCTGTTGTAGTGTTTGATTGGGAAAACAGTGAGGGATTAAAAACGATTTGTCAACATTTGTTTCCATACATGTGGTTGTACAATAGAGATCCATAATTTATTTTAAAGAGGTTAAGTCCCTTAAAGGGCCATGTGCAAAGCAAATCACATCGTCAATGAAAAGGAGGTGATATATGGTTTCTTGTCCTGACTACTTGACACCTCTGAAAGCTCCTTTCAATTTGGCATCTGTTATCAATTTAACTTTCAAGTATAAATTTTTAAAGAACAAGCAAAATTGTTTCTTTTAAATCTACTATACAATTTGTTTAAAGAAAATTTTGTAAAAGAACAAGCAAAAATATTTCATTTAAATCTAATATGCAATTTGTTTGAAGAAAATTTTGTAAAAAAATAAAAACAAAAATAAAATAGAGCTAACCCATGAACATATTTCCTTTAAATCTAAAATACAATTTGCTTCAAGGAAATTTTGTAAAATAAAGAAATAAAACAAAGTTAACTTCTGAAGCATAGATAACAACGAAGTTGCCATATTGAGGGTATTTTCCTAGGTAAGATTGTTCTTAATTACTGCAATGAAGCTATAAAAACATTAAATTTATGAGTTTGCAATATTAATAAAAACCTACAGAGCAATTTGATGGAAATATTTATTCTATATTACAATTTACCTCTTGTACTATTAAATTAAGCATAAAACTTCTCTTGATAAATGATGTGGATATATAATGAAAAATAAAAGAGTTTAACCACTGGAATTTGAATTTCACATTCACGAATTACACATTTGCAATACCCAAGAGAGATATTTTTCCCAAATCGATTTTTATAAGCAATTCCTCAATGATTGTAAAGAGATATGGTTAAATTTGATTTATAGTTAGATTCAACATCTGGTGTCAAGAGAGAGTTGTTTCCCAAACTTGTTTTAACACAAAAATTCAACCATGAAAATTCTAAGACACATAAATTTAAGTTTACAAATACCTTTAGGCATAACTGTGGAAGTAAATTTCTAAGTTTGGAATTTTTGGCATTTCACATTAGATTTTCATGTATTATTTCAAGAACCTTTTCCATACTTTTGTTAGAAGCAATATAACATAAGATAAAACATATTTCACATACATATACCAGGTTAGTAACATTATAATTTCATATGTGACCAAATATGTACAAAACAAAATTAAGAAATAAATTACAAACTAAATATAAATGAAATTATACCTGAGTGGTAGATGGTTTCCTTAATTTGTAGAAATACTCCATTCATCAGCTCCAAATTCCCTTGCCATTTCCAATTCTCATGGTGCCAACCAGTTTACTCCCACCCATACTAAGGGAAAAATCCTTTCCCTGATACCCCCGAGCTATGTGGGATCATAACAATTTTTTGTTGCAGAATGTATTCATCGTGAATTTTATCATCCATGGCTAAACATCCAGATTATTAATGTTAGATTTCTTCCAGATCCCATGTATCATTCGGTTTAGTTATTCATGCTGGCAAAATTTCTGCAATATTTTTGTATTCTTCCCAGTTATCCCCCTTTTAACCATGGATCCCATATCTACTTGTGTCCCCTTTAGGTGACCAATATCCTATGACACTAAGATCAATGAAATCATGTTAAAATACATGCATGTAGATATGAAATGCAAGCAATATAGTATTAGAGAGAGTTGGATGACCTAGCTCTCTTTTATGACCTTCATCAGTTGACAATCAACCTAGGTAAAACTAAGGTCATGATCTTCAACGGGTCGAAGAAGCTCCTCCTTTATCACCATTTTTTTTTTCAGGGGAGAGGATATTGATATCACCAACACTTATACTTATTTGTGGGTATTGTTTAGAGGACCTCATTTTAGTCTACGACATGCACTATAGCCTTGAGTCATTAAGGGCTATGAGTCCTTGGCACTTCTTGAGAGGCAATGTTTCTGACACCATTTTTAGAACATATCGTCCAAGATGTCACGCATGGACACTCTTGTCCAGACCACAGTTCTATACAGTTTTGAGATTCCTGGACGTGGTTTGCTAGAGTTTTATTAGTATTCAGATTAGAGAGTACAAATTATCCTCCTTTGTCGCATCATTAGATGCAAGCATATAGTTCCTCATTCCATTGTCCTCGCATAATTTGGTGCACTTCATGGTTATGAGGGATGGACTCATTGTTCGAACCCATTACACACTTCGTCGTTAGTTTCACTCTCTTTAGATCTTGCTAGGCCAGTTCAGGGTTGGTTCTCATAGACTACAGATATAGATTGACCATTATATTTCCCATTTAAACATGATCTACTAGTTGTGCCATCTTTGAGAGATTGAGACCGAGGAGCACTTCATCTTCCGTTGCTCAGTTTACTATGAGATTCAAGGATTGTTCTACTTTCTTTTTAGGGAGATATAGACACTTGGGAGCTTCTTTGGGCACCCCGACTAGCAATGTCAGGACTTATACATGTAGAAGGTACTCCATATCCCCTCTTCTATCCTCCAACCACATCCACATCCTGGACCATCTACCACCCAATGGATCACTTCCCTTTTTACGATGCTCTTGACTAGGGGAACCAAGTGGTATTTATATAGAGATGATATTAGATCAGCGAGGACACATGGAATCTCTACCTCTATGAGAACCCAATGGCATCACTAGACCAGACCTCAGATTATTAGACAAACTATTCACTATATGAGATCTTCTAGAACATAGTGACAAGGTCTTCCTTCTAGATAATACCACAACACTCATTCTATAGCTTCTCCTGTTTCTTTTTCTGGACATACATATATTTTGGGTTCTCTTCATTCAACCTCGGATGTTAGGAGAGATGGTTCTAGTGGACTAGTGTAGCTTCATACCATTGACACTATATTTTTTAGATATACTCACCTTGTACATCTCTCCCCTGGACTGCCTCTCCATTTTTGGAGTCAGCTCTCTGGGTTTTAGATTAGATTTCTATTCTATTTTTACTTTGTGCTTCTTCTTTTTAGATCAAAGACACTTTAGTGCTCCCACATTGTATAGAAACCATTGTGCCTAATAGTCCCATTGGACTACTTCAATGGTCACTTTTCAGACATAATACATTTATCTTATAGTATCTTATAATATCACCAAAAGTCAATTGGTTTCATTAATCTTTTGCAACATTTTTTTTGGCATCCTTAGCTTTCTGCTTCCTTAATCAACACCACCTAGAAGTATTGCAGGTCATGTCCACCTGACACAACTTTCACTTGTTCACATCGTAAGTATTCATTCCATGATCAATCATGCATGTATCTTAATGTATACACTAATCTACTCAACAATGAATACCATCAAATGCATCTAGTCAATCGAGTACATTCGATAATTCACATACATGTAGAATAATCAGAAACATGGTCACTAAACTCTTCAATCAATCCTGAGATTAACCTCCTAATCTTTCACAAAGTAGATTTAGGCAAGGAGGGACATTACATACTTCCCCCCTTGGAACAAAACTTGGCCTCAAGTTTTTATGTAGTTATTAAAGACTCATGTTGTACAAATCAAATCACATAATAAGATCTTAAACATATATACATATATTTAATATCGTAATATCTACATTATTGACTCCACACAACATCCCTAATTTACATTTCTCCGACGTGCAAACTTCTCCACAAAGTCAAAACATACTAGCTATTGGAATGAATTTCATTCTAATTTTCTAAGTGCCTTGTTCATACATGAAAACATGCTTTGTAATTGGCACCCAAAGAAAAGGTTTTATCAACATGTATACAATACAATATCCCGTTAATCATTCTATCATTCCAAGCAAGACTATATTTCAAGGAAAAGCAATCCAGTAATGGAGGTACTCCGTAGACCATCAATATATAACTCAACAAAACATGTTGCAAACCATATAACTTAAGGGGAGTTCACAACCATAAACACATTTGGAAAGTTTCAATTAACCAAATAATTGGTGACATCCAATACATTCCTCTTCATTGGTAAACATAAAAGTCAACATAATCTTTAGCTATGGTATTCCTTTGTTAATAAATTACCCTAATCTTTAGCTATGGTATTCCTTTGTTAATAACTTACCCTAATCTTTAGATATGGTATTGCTTTGTTAATAAATTAACCAAACTACATAAATGGGAAACGACTTTGGTATTATTTATGAATGACGATTTTTTTTTTCATACTGGAGCTAATCTATACCTCATTATAAGTTATACAAAAATCTCAAACTATAGCCCTTTGTTTCCATATTTTATTAGAGCCACAATTAACAATCTATGTCTCTAATACCCATTTTCACAACATAAATTTACCCATTATAAAAAATTTACAACAATCTGAGTACGTAAGAACCATCAACTACCAACCCAAGAAAATACATGCCGAGACATGGGGGAACAATCATAAAAACATTATTTTATTTTTAAAGCAAGTTTCAACCATCTTTTAATTATTAAGTGATATTTCTAAGCTAGATGCAAGTCACAACCATGAATCCAAGTTGTATGTCATTCTTTCATGTTGCAAAGTCATGACACTCCTTTGCTGTTTACTTTCTCTTCACACATTTTAAGAGATTAAAATTGAGGAAAATATTTATTCCCTTGGTATCAAGAAACAATGCTCATCCAAACAATCTAAAAAAAATTGCTATAATGTTTCAACTACATCTGTATTAACATTAATAGTAGCATTGCAATGCAACATCACAACTTACATTGCTTCATAGCAATTCATCCATAATTCAAAATATAGGATGATTGTATAACCTCCACTTTGTAAGAATTTTAATGGAGGGGTCTAAATAGAGTATGGCTTCGACCACATTAGATAGATAGTCTGAAGGAATTAAGCCCTATGTTATTCATAAGAAAGAGAGAGATTAGACATATGAAATAAGCAACATGTTGTTAGAGGATCTCCTAACCAAAATTTAAATGTTATACCACAACATACATTTGGTAAATTAAATCACTAAGTGTGACAAAGCATAATCACCGTAGATTAATCCTGCTCTATATACTAGATGCAATCTCACATGAATTCAACTACAAGAATCATGTCTATTGTTGGAATTACTTCACTTACACTATTCAATTTACATAAGTAAGGAACCAACACAAGTAAGGGATCATCACAATTGGGTTGTCCATTCCAAGTATCTTCACAACCATACCAATTAGCCACCTGATTGTGAATGAGATCACATAGAGATTCCAATCTACACTTGAGTTCACCATTCAAATTCATGTGCACATAAACACAAAAACAAGCTACAAGACCGTCAAGGTTGATCTCGTAAAAGCTCATACTAAATTGGTTTCATAATGGAGGTATAGCACTACAAGTTTATCATTGTTATCCTTGTAATCACTCATTTCAATTTCCTATCACAAATTACCCATTTTGGCATTGATTTCTCCATTGAAGGGAATCAAGTTCATGCTATAATGTAAGTAAGAATTGAGGTCAAGGATTTGGGTAAAGTTTTAGTCCAAACACTCATTTCTTTTCATCAAGACATCCATGCTAAATCACTTGTTTGTTAGGTAGAAGAAAAAAATGTTTCCTAATTATTTTCATTACATAAATAGGTCATGCCCAACACAAACCAAAGATTCAACATGAATACATTCACCCAAAACAATTCACATGGGCTCACAAAAAATATTTTTGGGCTATTAACAATGTGTTCTTTTAGGCTTTCATAGTGTGTTGATTTATTAGCATAGATTTCAGGATTCACCGTGTTTTGAAACATTTTGTCAACACAACAATTAGGAGGACTTTTACCCAAGCAATTTATAATGAAATAATTCAACACATGATTGATTATTACATGGACAAGGAGTTGGCCATACCAAATCGATTTTACCAAGTAAATGTGAAGACTAGGAATGTTGGCCACAAGAGAAATGAGAAAAAAACATATTTTAATCATTCCCATTCGAGGTTTAAATACATCCCTAACACAGTGGTTATGTCAAACATATCACAAAGGAAGAGCAAGCCAATTCTGGGTCACAATTAATCTTCACAAAACTTTTAGTCATGGTATGAATTATGGGAAGAGGTTGCTACTTTTATGGGCACAATTTGCCACACTAAATTCACTTGAGTTAAACCATGAAAGAAGATGAATACATCAAAGATGACAATGTTTTATCTTTTCAAGAAAATCTTCCCAACCTCAATACAAAGACAAAAAAAGTCCAAAATAATTGTGCAAAGGAGTTTCCTTTTCCACTGACTCACCATACAATGGTTCACACACAACACTCACCATAACTTGGGTATTAATTCACCCTCTCCAATTGTTGTGCCCAAACTTAACTCTATAGTTTCAAATTAACTACATCTTTTAATTCAAAAGTCAAGAATGGAGGCCCTAAGGCCTAGTCTTAGATCCTCGCTATGATACCACATGTAATGCCCTTTGACACCAAGTCAAAAAACAACCAAAGTTCCCACATAAGCGACAATAATTTATTTTTATTTTTTTAATCTTTTGATTTTTTTAGAAGTAACTCATTCATTACACACCTACACCATTCATTACAAACTCAAGAACATATTTATCAATATTAATCCAATTCTTGTTCTTAATGCACTGTTCACACTCCATTCGCATCCACAAGGAAAGTTCAAAAGAGTGTCTGACTCTTAATAAGAGACCACGCATAAAATTCCAATCCGGATTATCCACAATCCATTGTAATACCTCATTTCTTATGAGACTCATTTCCGAGTGTTTGTAATCCCAACACATGTTATAATAGTGTTCATACTTAAAAATTATTAAATACTCAATAATACATTCAAGTGCATTATTAAATTTGAGATGCACATTGTACACAAGTTCTTACATCCAAATCCCATATTTGATATAAGATTATATACCTACATAATTTAATCGATGGTATTCACATTATAAATTATGGTTGTACTTCATACAAACATACTTATTACAACTTAATTGAGACAATCATTACCCATGAGGCTCTCTTAAGGAGTATGCATTTTTCAGAGTCAAAAAGTTGTAAATATATTGAAACTCAAGTTTATCAAGCATACTTAAGTTGGTAACATTTCACATACATGGCATAATTGTTAACGTCAAGCCAAATGCTTTATTTGGGAAAAATGCAACTTAATTTCACTAACATACCCATGCTAAATCAATTTCTTTGAAAATGATTAATCAATATTTAATGGGTTAATCATACATAATATGGGCAACAATGATGCTAATCCAATCATTTACAAATGAAATGAATTATGCATCCCATAATGCTCTCGAGTTTTGGTCAATTATTCAACAATTTATGATCCATCACAAAAACTTCTCATACATCTTGTGGGCAACATTGTGCTCACCTAAATCACTTTGTCAAAAAATGAATTATACAACTCACAACTTCCCATTATGGGCACCCCAACAATCACTTAAAAAAAGTATTCCAACCACAACATAATACTTGCATTAGAAGGAGGATTAGGCAGATTTTTATTCCATGAAGATCATTTTTGTAATTGGTTTTATCATGAAATTTTTTGCTTGAGAGATTTTGTCAAACAATTTATGTGCATGTTCTTTTTGCCTAAATTTATAAAAGATTTGTTGTGGGATTTATTCTCGTTGACGAAAAACTCTTAAGCTACCACATGGACTTGTTAAAGATGGTTTTCCATGGTTGGAAGCATCCACATTAAGTAAGAGAGATAGATCCAACTACAAGGCATACTAACACACTCTTAGCATAATTTTATAAGTAAACTCACACTCTTAGCATAATTTTATAAGTAAACTCTGGTTAAGGAATTTCATCAAACACATGGTATGCATGGTTTAGGATTTTTAACAAGCACTTTGAATGCATATTCATGCGTGCTTGGTTCATGCATATTGTCAAACAATTAGTATCCATACCCTTGCTTGAATGCTCTGGGCATATTAACAACACATTTTATGCATAGTCATCCAAAATAATTTCTTTAATGGAAACAATTGAGAAACATATTCCAAATTTTGATATTTCCTTGCATTACTTTCCACTATGATATTTCCTTGCGTCACTTTCTACCATGGCACGTAATGATGCCTAACATGGTTCCATGGTGAGTTTCCAGAGCCATGGCTTAGTTATGATATCTTTGTCGCTTTGTCCTAGACTAACATTCAAGTATCATTTTTAAAGAACAAGCAAAAATATTTCCTTTAAATCTAATTTACAATTTACTTGGAATTTTTTTTTATGAAAAAATAAAACAAAGTTAACTCCATCAACATATTTTCTTTAAATCTAAAATACAAGCATTCTTTTAAGTTTAAAATACAATTTGCTTGAAAGAAATTTTGTAAGTAAGATTGTTCTTAATCGGGGAAAATTTTAGGGCCTAAATTTTATCTATGGGTTAATTTTCCATGATAATTCCCCCAAAAAGATTTTCCAATTTTCATTTTTTCTAAAAATGATTTGCCCAAATTCTATAGAAGAAAATTATTTTACCTTAAAAATAATCCAAAATTTATAGAAACTATATAGAATCCTTAGATATTTGAATATTTTCACAAAAAATATTACCAAACATTTTATAGTTTTCATATTAAGGACTAGTAAGATTCGCCAAATTTTTTACATTTTTGAGATAACTTTCCATCCTTAAAATTATCTTTATTCTTAATTACTACAACCTAGCTATAAAAACATGAAATTTATGAATTTACAATATTAATAAAAATCTACATAAAAATTGATGAAAATATTTACTTTGTATTAAACTTACCCCTAATACTATTAAATTATGCATAAAACTTCTCAGAATGTGGGTCTATAATGAGAAATAGAAGGGTTTATTGACTCAAATAAAAATCTACATAAAAATTGATGAAAATATTTACTTTGTATTAAACTTACCCTTAATACTATTAAATTATGCATAAAACTTCTCAGAATGTGGGTCTATAATGAGAAATAGAAGGGTTTATTGACTCATTTGAATTTCACATTCACTAATTACACATTTGCAATGCCTAGGAGAGGACTTTTTCCCAAATCGATTTTTCGAAGCAATCCCTCGATTGCAAAGAGATATGGTTAAATTTGACTTATGATTAGATTCAACATATGGTATCAAGAGAGAGTTGGTGCACGGACTATGCAATCTACACTTTTCTACTATTTGTTTTAACACAAAAAATCAACAATGAAAATTCTAAGACACATAAATTTAAGTTTACAAATACTTTTAGACATAACTCTAGAACTAGATTCCTAAGCTTGGAATTCTTAGACATTTCACATTAGATTTTCTTGTATTCTTTCAATATTATTCTCCATACTTTTGTTAGAAGCAATATAGTATAAGATAAAACATATTTCACATACATATATTATACTAGGTTAGTAACACCATAATTCCATTTGTGACCAAATATGTACAAAATAAAATTAAAAAATAAATTACAAATGAAATTATACTTTATTGGTAGATGGTTTCCTCAATTTGTAGAAATGCTCCATCCATTAACTCCAAATTCCCTTTCCATTTCCAACTCTCATGGTTTCAACTGGTTTGCTCCCAACCATACTCAAGGAAATTTTCTTTCCCTGAGATCCCCAAGTTGTGTGGGCACATAATTATTTTTTATTGTAGAATGTATTCATTATGAATTTTATCATCCACTGATAAACATCTATATTAGTAATGCTATATTTCTTCCAGATCCAATGTATCATTCGATTTAGTTATTCATGTTGACATAATTTCTACAACATTTTTGTACTCTTCCCCAGTTATCCCCCTAAACCATGGATTTCCCCTTCTTTTTATAAATTCAATGAGGTTAGCCACCTCACCCCCCTTCATTCAAAATTGGAAAATTTTCTTATTTTTTTATTCCCTATTATTCATCACCCTCCCCCCATGTGTCATTCCTTTTTTTTTTTTAATTATTCATTTTTTTCTTAAATAATAAATCTCTTTTTTAATAAAATAATAATAATTTTAAGAGCCCCCTAAAAGTGGGTAATTACTTTATGGATTAATTCAATCATGGAGTCTTTAAATTTTACCTTCACTTAATTTGGAATTTGGAAGAATTAGCTACAGTGGAGTGAAGTCATACCACCTTACTATGCACCCCCTAATCATAGCAAAACACATATTCTATGAATAGAGACTCCACGCTTCTATTGAGACACCATGTCTCAATTGAAACTCCATGTATCCATTAAGGATTCATTGGTTATGTCCCACACCCATATGTTGGCAAGGATTTCCCTATATCCTACACATGCAATAATCACACACATATCACATAGTTTGATATCATATAAACATCATAATAATCAATTGCTTAATATTGCCATCTACCCTCCACACATATTTATTGTTTGATCCCCAACTTGGAGTTCTCCCAAATAGCCATATCCGCTTATGTCCCCCTTAGGTGGCCAATTTCATGTGCCACTAAGATCAACACAATCATGTCAAAATACATGCATGTAGATATGAAATGTAAGCAATGTAGATCAATTTTAATTTGGCTTCCTTAGCCTTCTGCTTCCTTAATAAACCCCACCCAGAAGTCATGCGAGTCCTATCCACCTTACACAACTCATAGTTGTTCACAAAATAATTATTCATGTCCATGATCAAGCATGTATCTATCTTAATGTATACACCAATCTACTCAACAACGAAGACTATCGAATGAATCTAGTCAATTGAGTACATTCCATAAGTCACATACATGCAGAATAATCATAAACATGGTCACTAAACTCTTCAATCAATCCTTGGATTAACCTCCTAATCCTTCACAAAGTAGATTTAGGCAAGGAGGGGCATTACAAACCAATATAAAATATAATGTACTTTATTAGTTAGCTAGTTTCCTAAGATTTTAGTTTTTAGTCATTGCTTTGATATGATTTTGACATCAATATAGGAGATGCCTTCGCACTCCCACATTGCATTTTTTCTCTAATGTACTCCTTTAGTCCCATTGAGCTACTTTTGTGTTCATTTTTCCAACATTAATAAACTTATCTTTTGTTATCTTACCTTGTGTTAATGCACAAATCGAAACAAAAAAAATTTGAAAAGTATAAATTCCACTAGTCCAATAGGGAGCTCTACGATTAGAGTTGCTTCATAACTTTATCAATATAATCTCATTTATCATAAGTATTCCTCAACAATTGTAGCTAATTAGGTGATTTTATACTAGTTTAATATATGTCATTATTAATTATGGTTTTCTCTTATATCATGCATTTAAATCAATTAGTTGCGAGCCAACTAATGACGAATGAAGTATGCCCTCAAGAATGGTTATGCTAAAATGGTCAACAATTACAAGCCCATGCCTCTAGCAATTAATTGTTAATTATGTATTATTTTTTTTTCCAAGGAAAACCTCACGAGATATTTCTCTCTTCCCTAAAATATTTGGATGAAGGGCAACTCAACTGCTAGCCAAAATAACAGTATATAACCCCAAGGGACTCAACTAAATTTGAACCTATGATCTACGGCCCGCCCATAGACAACATGCCTTCTCCAAATGGTTCAACCAATTGAGCTAACCCTTGGGAATACAATGTTTGGAAACATATTGACGGGTACCTAAATTGGCATACTTTGAACACCCGTCTAATACCTTTTTGCTTACCATTTTCCATTGATACTTTCCTTATTCAGTGTTCCTTATCACTAAGGTATGAATCCTTCCCCATATGCCATTTGTACGTCATTCTTGCATATTTCTTAAAGGAACATGCTACTTTAATGTACTAATATTTCCACACATGAGTAATACAACAACTGCAACTCCTCACGGTGGCTACAATACCTCTCTGCTGCAACTCCAAGCACACTTTTTGATGCTTCAATTCTGAGCATGATCCAACTATTGCAACTCCAAGTGCACTCTTCATGTTGCAACTCCATGTAACCAGGCACAAACCAACTACCACAACTCCAAGTGTACTCATTGTTGCTGCAACTCCAGACAACCGTTGCAATTCCGAGCACACTCTCAGGTGATGCAACTCCAGACAACGACTGCAACTCTAAGAATACTCTTTGTTGTCGTTACTCCAAGTCTACAGTTTCTATGATTCCGAGTACAAACCCTACCAACACAATAGTCAACACTATGAATGGTAGTTGGGAAATGGTCTTCATATAAGAAAGTGACAAGAGCCAAGTAGGAGACTAAAAGAAGAAATCGGTTTTCCTATCGAGTCAGCGCACGCTCGATTCTCACTAAAGTTTGACAAAATCAATGTAACTAGATGAACAACTAGATTCTCATGACTGTCCATCCGTCACTTTGTATAATTTTAGAGATTAGTCATGTTGTATAAAAACCTCAGCTTCCCCATAACTAAGGGGGAGGAAATTATTCTAGCGATAAGCATTCAATTGTTATTGTACTTTCAAACTTCTGCAATATAATTTTTGTTCCTGCTTTCATTCGCGTGTTGATCTGTTGGTGATCGTGTGGTTATGATTTCGTAGCTCAGTGCCTTGTATAAGGGGGTAGGGTCCTCTCCTTATTCAGGTACTTCCTGCATATTAGTGTAGAATTTAACCTTTCAGTTTTGTTTATTTATTTCCGTAATTGCTTTATTTTTCAATCTGCTGCAATTCTAAAATTTGGTAGAACAATCACTACAATTCGTGTGTGGTTGATATTTAATTTCTTGTTGTTAAGAATGAGCACTCTTAAGCTGCAATTATGCATTGGTTCTATTTTCATGAAGTCATAATCACATGTGTTGTAGCTCATAATTGTTGACATTCGCCTCACTACCGTTCTCGCATTGTAGCTCTGTTGTTGCAGTCTACGTTGTTGCAACTCACATTGTTGTGATTCCTTTTTGTACTGCAACTTCGTTGCTACAACTCACGTTGTTGCAACTCCGCTTGCAACTTCATTTTATTTTGTTTGCTTCCTAATTTGTGATAGCATTAATCTTCAGTAGTTTTAGATTGGCATTATTGGATTTCTATTGGACGAGTGAAAACTCAATTGTCCCAACAAAATAAGATCTTCATTATGCTTGAGCAAGTCACTAGTAGATCATAGTATAGATTTCAATTTCCACAAGTGTTATTTCAATTTTCACAAGTGTGATTTCAATTCTTGCAAGAGTGATTTCAATTCCTGCAAGTGTGATTTCAATTTCGCCAGTGTGACTTTCCTTTCCTGGAAGTACGATATTTGCTTCCCTGCAACTTAGGAAATAGTTCAGTTTGGTGACTTAATTAAGTATCTTGAACCCTTGATATGTGACATTCAAAGTACTACAAAATCATAGCAAAACAACACTACAACTTTCATATACGGTGCACAATAGTTCGTAAGTAAGATATGACCTCAGATTGATAATTAAATGTACACTTTTCGGTTGCTCTCTAATTAATTAGAAAGTAATTGAAAAGTTTGTCACATATCATCCCACCATCAGGCACTTAAGCAAGAGAGATATTGTTGGTACCTTGCCAACCCCAATTATCCCATGAGGGGAAAACATGTCACAAGAGGGATTTGAACCTGGTTGGGGAGGATAACAACTTCTCCTCTTAACCACCTATTCTATACCCAATTGACATCTTAATTTTTTAATACACACACAAAGATCGAGGAGTATCCCAAAGGGTTATTTCAACAAGTTGTTTCCATCATTGCTAGGTATTTGGCTAGTTCTATGTTGGCGAGTACTTGATTGAATCCACTTGGTTTAGGTGCAAGAGTCTATGTTGAGGGTTTAATAAGAATTTCATCCATGAATGTCAATGAAATAATACATTAGGTTTTCCATGGAATAAATACACACACATTGACGGGTTATATCAACTGGTTATGGCCAATGTTGTTTGGAACTTGGCTAGTTACGCACGAGCATATGCTCAATTCAAATATTCCTTGGTTAAGAGAACTAGTTTACATCGACAACTTTAATAGTGTTTCCATCCATGAATGTGGGGAAGAATCCCTTGGATTTTCCTGTGAGGTTTTCCTTGGATGTATAAATATATATATTCATGAGCAAACCTAGATGAACTTGACGAGGTAATTGTTGGATTACTGAGAGGGGGGGGGGGTGAATCAGTAATAGAGCAAGTAAATCCTTTTTCACCATAAAATGCAAGTGTTATATCAATGTAGCATTATCATCCAATAGTTACACAGTAAATAAACAATGAACAAATGATAAATCACACACATACACAGTACACCAGTGTTTTTACATGGAAACGCAAAGCAGGGGAAAACCACATAATGTTTTTTATTATATGTCTTGAATAATTACATTCATTGGAAGCACCAAATTCCTTTGTTTTCCAACTGCAACTGGAAGGAGGCTCCAACCCCCTAGTTTCTCAGGCTACAACCTGAGGGAAGCTCCAACTCCCCAATTCTCTGGCTACAACTAGAAGGAGGCTACAACCCCCTATGTTCTCCGGCTACAACCGGAAGGTGGATACAACCACCTGTCCTTGCCYCGTCCAGYCGCYCTGAAGTAGAATTAGAATGATGGAACCACTGTCACACTATCACTGTGAGATATACCACTGTACAACTATATTAATCTGTACCATTGACCTGCATCATGTTATCACCATTTAAATTTTTGGTGTGAAATCAAGATTTCAGGGTTTAGCGAGGTGCTAAACCGATTTGGAAGTCAGATAAATTTGGTTAAGTGACAGAAAATGGCATAAGAGATTAAATTTGGCGGAGGTTTTAAGTAAATCGGGCTCGAAAGGACGTAGATATCCATTCGCAAAGATCAACGGTTGGGAGAGATTTCAGAGTTTGAAACAACGCGAAGGTTAAAATATCTAAGCGGTCCCGAAATTTTAACCATGGTTTCCCCGTAAAGGTACATGACATCTTCAGATGCATTTCAGGGTGAAAAGCGGGTAGAATCAAAACCACCCCATCACACCCTCGAAATCATGTGCTAAATGTCATAAATTGGGTCTAATCCGAGGGCTACACATGACAATGAAATTTGATGACGAGTCAAATCATCCCAAGAATCGTGCTTACATACCATTCATTCGCGCAGTGCCAAATAAGTGCTGCCAAATAATCGATTTGATGCTTATCATTGAAAATTGATAGCTGAATGTGAGAGGTCGTTATCCCCATAAGGAATTTCGTCAGTAGCCAATGATTGTAATTGATTGCGACCGTTACTCAAAACCCAGGTGATATTAATCTATTTTGGGAAATTAACGACTTATTCTAGAGCGAGATATCTGCAAATTGAATCGCTCATCCAACTCAGGTGCAGTTTGAAGGAAATAGGCTCATGTTTCCTAAAAAACCAAAGGAAGTTGAGGATAAATATTCAATGATTTTCAACAAATCAGGGAGTTCGAAGAATATGACATAATTATGAAATAAAAAGAGAGAAAGGCATGCTGCACAAATCCTAACAACAAAATCTCGTGCAAAATCTGTTGATGAGCCAGGATCAGGAGAAGAGATCAAGTTGAATCCTATTATGAAGGATTTGATCATTAATGGATATGCAGATGGATACAACACACAAGCTGGTTGGAGAAAAAGGAAAAAACAACGAAAGGAGGAGGCTAAAGTTGGAACAGTCAAAAGCGTTGAAGAAAATCATCCTAGCTGGCTTGAAACGTTAAAGGAAGAGATTGAAAACCTGAAATAAAATAACAAGCTAAATTGAGTATATTTGAGGGAATCTGGTGATAATGTAGACAAGTGGTAAGACCCTAGATATTTTGGTTTCTATTTGTAACTGTTCCCTAAAAAGTAGGATTTTGGTTTTGATGAGTTACTCCCTCTATACTCGATGTCTATTTTTGGAATCTTGAAGAGAATGACCTGTTTTTTGGCCTCATATGTAATTTATCTATATATACTGCTAAAAAGATAAAAGAATGGTTCAACTGGCCGGAGAGGGGTCTGCCTTTGTAGTAGGAAATATTTGTGTTTTCTTATGAATTTTAATACAAGCAGAGAAGGTTTTCTTGGATAGCCGAGATTCATCACGGTGTTTATGTTCAAGATGTTTTCTTGTATTTCATATTCATGGATGTGTTTTGCTGCTAGTAATAATCTTTAAGTAAAAGAAGGAATTCATCTTGTTGGTGCTCCTTCTCACATTGATTATACGTGTTATGTGTTTATTGGTTTCTAATTTCAGAATTCACCCTTGATGGGTGCTCTGTTTTCGGTAGCCAACCTTTATGTTCCTTCTTCTAAAAGCTATACCAAGAGATTCATCCTATGTTAGATGCCTCTTGTTATAGTGGTCTTTCCTTTCTTTCCAATTGTCATCCCATATAGCTTATTTGGCTGAACATAGTGCCTATTTTGCCTCTGTTTCCTCAGGATTACATAGCTTATAAATCTTCATATGATTTCAGGAGTTGACCCCATTGCCCAATGGCCTTGTTCTCTTGTTTGTCCTACCAACCCTTTAAAAAACTATCCTATTGAAGAATCTGACCTCTCTGTGTCCATTGCCAAATATTTTTGAGTATTTTCATTCTCTACATGTTTGAGAGAGCCCTCTCTGGTTGGAAGGGTTAGAATCCAACCTAAAGTTGGTTCAAATAGTTACCTGTGTCATTTGTTTATCAACCAAACAAATTTATAGAGTGCTAACATTTTGGCGCCGTTGTCGGGGAGCGAAGGTGAAATATTTCCTGGGAGAAATGACAAAGTTCAGATCTGAGTACTGATGGTGAAAAGTATTCAGACACAGAAATGATGTACATCATTCACCTGGCGACTCCATTTTCAAGAATCTAGAATTCAAAATTTTCATGGAGACCCCATTGCCCAAAGACTCAGTAACATGAAAATTTTATTGGTGACTCCACTCAAGCTTCAAATGTGATTTAGAGACTCCACTGGAAGATGAGATCTCTTTATAAAGGTATGAAAGGACATCATGGGAGAAAACAAGTACCTAAAGTTGAGTTTTTTCCAAGACATAATATTTTTTGTTATTAATTACCTTTTGTCCTTTCCTGAACATGCTAAACAAATTGTTCTTTACCTGCTGCATTCAAATGATGATCATGAGAATCTTGGAATTGTATATCCTCCTCTTAAAGTTGTACATACATCTCCTCACTGTATCACTGATTTTGATCAAAATTTTCCATCTGAGCCATGTGATGACCATAACAGAGTTGATGAGCCTCATGAAACGAAGGTTGATATTTCACCTCCTGTACTTGATCCAACACCCTCCAAGATTCAACATAGATACAAACCCTTAAAATTACCTCACATCCTTCATGATTTTCCTCCAAAGCACTATAAGTACCTACCTGTGTTTGATGGAGAACCTGATGCCATCACAGCTGAAAAACATATCTAAGATTTTGAACATTTTATAGATTTGTTTGAGATTAATCATGATGATGTTTGTATGAGGGCCTTCTCTCAATCCTTGAAAGGGGATACCAAAGACTGCTTTAAAAACTTGTAGCCAGAGACAATTAGCTCATGGGAGGAATTGAAGAATATATTTTTGAATTTTTGGGGCAAGAAGAAATCTTTGGATATACAACTTATAGAGTTCTATACCTTAAAAAGACAGAGCAATGAAACTGCTTCTACATTCTGTAGAAGGTTTTCTTGTATTTATTACAGTTTGCCAAAATAAATTCAACCCACTGAAGTTGCTACCATGCTCCATTATACAACAATTCTTCATTCATATTTGTCTTTCCTCCTGATGGAAAGAAGACCTAAGTCCTTACAACAAATGTTTAATGATGCCGAGGAGATTCAACACAATATCCAAGCATATGAACATATTTGAAATGAGGAGTTGGATGCTCAAGAACATGGCAATGAATATGAACATAAAACAATTGATTGGAATCTTGAGCAGAGGGTTAATAATATCATATGCCCTCTTGAAGTTTTAAATGCTAATGATTTTGCAAAGGATTACATTCCACTTATTGAAAAAGAAGGTGCTAATTTAGCTTTTGATCCATCCTATGATAAGCAAGGGGCTGATGTTTTTATGTATTCATTTGTAGACAATCAAGAAGATGAATTTGCAAATCAACTTGCTGAAGAACAGGTTCATGTTCCGAGCTTTTCCTTGTTAGATGACATCACAGATGTTGCTGATTTGCCTATATATGATGAATATGATGATGATTATAATGATAATTATGATGTTGACTTCCTAGAACAACCAACTGCATGTTCTCTTTCAGAAAATGTTCCTTTTCAGCAATGTATTGAGAGCGATCAACCTACATATAACAGTTACAGAGAAGAAAGTACTGAATCAATTGAAGGAAATTCTTTACCTTTTTTCTTTTCTTCATTTAAATTGTTGAAAGAAAATCCTAAGATCATCACTGAAGCAAAGGAATGTGTGTTGATTTCAAACCACAACAATTCACTGGAAGAAATTGACAAGAAATTGCAGCAATGTTCTCATGTGTTTGATGACCCTGTTACTTGTTATGTAGAAGGTATTGTCAGTTCAAAATTGCAACCATTGGTCAAAGATGAATCTGAAAATGAGTGTGTTCAACAATCCAAAGAAATTGAAAAATGTGCATATGACAGCAGTGAAGAAAATGAAGAAGGTTTTGAATCAAGTGAAAGAACCTTGCCATTGTGTTTTGCTTCTTTCAAATTGCTAAAGAAAAATGTTTATAATGTTTCAAATCAGAAATCCTCCAGGCATGATGTTGAATATGAAGAAAGCAATGGACTTGCAAATGAAAGCTATCTTCCATTGTGTTTTTCTTCCTTTTAATTGTTGAAATTAAATCATGAGATAACAGAGGAAGATGATCAAGAAATCGTTGTTAAAAGTCATTTTTCTTCTCCTGAACTTGACGAATATATTCAATGAGATTTCCAACAAAAAAAAGTGATTCAAAGTTGTTTTTCCTCCCCTATGAATGATGTGGTTGTTAAAATTCTAAATGGCTTAGACATGGATGAGAGTTTTGAAATTGCATCTATAGAGACTTCAGTTTCAGGAAAGCAACAAAACAATGTATGCCACTGTTCAATCGGAAATACAGAAAGATAATAAAGAGGCAGTTGTTTTATTTGATTCCTTTGAAGATCATGGTTTTGAAAATGCATCCATGGGAAATCCAGATGGTGAAATGGTTCACACTATTAGCTTTTCACATTTACAAGAAGATTATGAGCAAGGACTTATTTCCCTCCATTCATTTGAAAGTCAAAATAACAGTCCTCGAGCAAATTTCCTGAAGGTTAATAAAACCAAATCAGAATTGTTTGATGAACAAGAGGATGGCCTTGATGCACATAATATGGATGTCATATTTGAATATGTTCAAGGATGTATGAATGTTTTTGTAGACAAACATATCGCTGCCATTTCATTTGAAAATGTTCTTAGAACTGAAGAAGTAGAGCAAGAACAACAAACACTTATGAAGGAGGCTTGTCTTTCTGTTTTTGTTCATCAAGAAGAAATGTTTTCTCATGTGTTTCATGACCCCGTGGCATGCTATATGGAGTGTTTTAACAATCATAATTTACAGCTTATGATGAGTTGTAAGCTTAGAAATAAAGATGATGGTCAATCAACGTTAGTGTTAAATATGGATTGCTCGCCACTAGGGGTTTCATTTCAGTCAGCACTATCTTATGATTCAAAAGATTGTTATTTCCAGCAGTCTCGACAAATTTTTCAACCTCTTGGTGGAAATCAACTGGTTAAATCATGTAAAAACAAGAATGCAGTGGAAGGGTGAAGCATGATTGTTGTTTTGTGCATGTTTTAGAGGATCCATTTGCAGTTTTGTTGGAGGCAGTAAACAATCCCAATGTTTTCAAATTTTTTATATTTGAATTCATAGGTAAATTCTTGAATGAATTATCAGTTAACAGGCTTTGAAGAAAACATGTGCAAAGAAAATAGACAGTAGATAAAATGATTGCATGGTTGCATTGGCATTATGATTTCACTTGATTGGAAGCTCATTTCAACAGTTAGGGTAGGTAGGTGCGAATAAACTTGATGATCAAGCATTTTTCAGTTTGGATTTGTAGTAATGTGTATAGTTAGAGTTTAGAGGTGTATCCAACATTCAGTCTCTGGGTGAGAGTAATGTGAAGAGTTTGCTTTTCAACAGACACTGGTGACAGGTCAGAGCAGGGTAAACACTTGTTCTGGGAGCATCCCAATAGATCAAGCATAGGGTCTACAAGTTCTTTTATACCTCATTGGGAGGATATCATCCCCAGTTGGAGCCCATGTTATCACCATTTAAATTTTTGGTGTGAAATCGAGATTTCAGGGTTTAGCGAGATGCTAAACCGATTTGGAAGTCAAATAAATTTGGGGAAGTGACAAAAAATGGCAAAAGAGATTAAATTTGGCGGAGGTGTTAAGTAAACCGAGCTCAAAAGGATGTAGATAGCCATTCGTCGAGATCAACGGTTGGGAGAGATTTTAGAGTTTGAAACAACGCAGAGGTTAAAATATCTAAGCGGTCCCAAAATTTTAATCGTCGTTTCCCCGTAAAGGTACGTGGCATCTTTAGATGCATTTCGAGGCAAAAAGCGGGTAGACTCAAAACCACCCCATCACACCCCCGAAATCACGTGTTAAATGTCATAAATTGGGTCTAATCCGAGGGATACATGTGACAATGAAACTTGAGGGCGAGTCAAATCATCCCGAGAATCATGCTTACGTACCATTCGTTTGCACAGTGCCAAATAAGTGCCTCCAAATAACCGATTTGATGCTCATCATTGAAAATTGATAGCCGAACGTGAGAGGTCATTATCCCTATAAGGAATTTCGTCAGTAGCCAATGATTGTAATTGATTGCGACCGTTACTCAAAACCCAGGTGATATTAATCTATTTTGGGAAATTAACGGCTTATTCTAGAGTGAGATATCTGCAAATCGAATCGCTCATCCAACTCAAGTGTAGTTTGAAGGAAATAGGCTCATGTTTGCTGACAAAACAAAGGAAGTCAAGGAGAAATATTCAACGGTTTTCAGAAAATCAGGGAGTTCAAAGAATATGATAGAATTATCAAATAAAAAGAGAGAAAGGCATGCTGCACAAATCCTAACAACAAAATCTCGTGCAAAATCTGTTGATGAGCCAGGATCAGGAGAAGAGATCAGGTTGAATCCTATTGTGAAGGATTTGATCATTAATGGATATGTGGATGGATACAACATACAAGTTGGTGGGAGAAAAAGGAAAAAACAACGAAAGGAGGAGGCTAAAGCTGGAACATTCAAAAGCGTTGAAGAAAATCAGCCTAGCTGGCTTGACAGGTTAAAGGAAGAGATTGAAAGTCTAAAATAAAATAACAAGCTAAATCGAGTATATTTCAGGGAATCTGGTGATAATGTAGACAAGTGGTAAGACCGAAGATGTTTCGGTTTCTGTTTGTAACTGTTCCCTAGAAAGTAGGAGTTTGGTTTTGATGAGTTACTCCCTCTGTAACCGATGTCTATTTTTGGAATCTTGAAGAGAATGACCCGTTTTTTGGCCTCATATGAAATTTATCTATATATACTGCTAAAAAGATAAAAGAATGGTTCGACTGACCAGAGATGGGTCTGCCTTTGTAGCAGGAAAAAAATGTGTTTTCTTATGAATTTTAATACAAGCAGAGAATATTTTCTTGGATAGCCAAGATTCATCACCGTGTTTATGTTCAGTATGTTTTTCTGTATTTCATATTCATGGATGTGTTTTGCTACTAGTAATAATCTTTAAGTAAAATTATGAATTCATCTTGCTGGTGCTCCTTCTCACATTGATTATACTTGTTATGTGTTTATTGGTTTCTGGTTTCATAATTCACCCTTGATTGGTGCTCTTTTTTCGGTAGCCATCCTTTATCCTCCTTCTTCTAAAAGCTATACCAAGAGATTCATCCTCTATTAGATGCCTCTTGTTATAGTGGTCTTTCCTTTCTTTCCAACTGCCATCCCATATAACTTATTTGGCTTAACATAGTGCCTATTTTTCCTCTGTTTCCTCGGGATTACATAGCTTATAAATCTTCATATGATTTCAGGAGTTGACCACATTGCCCAATGACCCTGTTCTCTTGTTTGTCCTACCAACCCTTTAAAAAACTATCCTATTATAGAATATAACCTCAGTGTGTCCATTGCCAAATATTTTTGAGTATTTTCATTCTCTACATGTTTGAGAGAGCCCTCTCTAGTTGGAAGGGTCAGAATCCAACCTAAAATTGGTTGAAACATTTACGTCTGTTGTTTGTTTTTCAGCCGAACAAATTTACAGAGTGCTAACACATCCACCCTCTACAACTTCCCTGTAATCAATCTGTACCTGAACTGAACATGTATCAACAAAATACAACAGGTACATGACCTGTAGTGCTGCAACACGTGTATGTACGCACCCTATCTGTTATGCATCTCGCGTATGTACGCGACCAAACTATTATGTAAACTATGTATGCCTTCTAAAAACTAGGGTTTTCTTTCTTCTGGAAAACTTATGACCCTGTGTAACTTCTTTGACATAGATCTGTAACCTGTCACTACATCTAGACTGTATTTGTACCCTGTGCATGCATCCTCATACATATCTCTCTCTAGTCATGTGCCATAAGTGTGTGTAATCATGAATAAGTCTAATAACCCTCACATGATCTAGTCTTCAAACCCTTTCTGATATTCAACCTCTCAATACATCAACCAAATACAAGCTCTCAACCATATACCATAAAAACCTTTAGCCATATGCCAATAAATACAACATATGCCTCAACAAGAAGTATCAATGATAAATATGCCAACACTGTATTTCTGTAGATCTGACTTATACAAAAGATCCCATGCAACCACTAGTCTCTCTAGGGAGAATTCTCAAATCTCCATAACCATTTCTCATGCATACATCCAAATCCAACTATTCATAGAAATAAGACATACCTTTTGAACCAATGGATATATCTGATGTATCTGAGCACTGTAGACCTTCCTGGGAGCTTGATCTCAGAATCTAGAACCTATGCATCTTCATCTTCTCAAGTTTCCATGGCTTTACCAACATGTACGCACCCTAATACACTGCCAGCCTATGTATGTACGCACCCTAATACACTATCAACCCACATATGTACGCACCCTAATACACTGTTAGCTCGCGTACGCCTCATAAATTAGGGTTTTTTTTGTATTCGTTGTAATTCTGAGACTTTCGTCGTCAACCCTTCGTACTACCTCAGACTTCGCAACTTCAGATGTATCAATGAGTACTTGCAATAAGCCTCACACAAAAAAATATATTCAATGTGTTCAAGTGTGATTAAATGAGAGAGCCTTGCCTCTTATTTATACTTTCATGTAGCATCCCACTTTCCTTATTTTAGGGAGTTMTCCATTAACTTTATTATTTAAATAATTTCTTTTGCAAACACTTTGACTTTTTGGGGCTTCTAGATGACTCATGAGGGTTCTCCAACTTCACATGGCCATAACTCTCTAACCGTGAGGAGTTATGTGACGTTCCACATACCATCAGAAATGGCATGACATGTACTATCCATATAGAATAGTCTTACCTGCAAATATATCAAAACTCATACCATTATCCATCAAACGAACTTGGGTCCATTACCCAAACCTTTGTGCTACCAGAATTCACTATTGTTCTTCCTTCAAGGGTTGACATGAATGAAAACCAACACATTTAGTCAACAATAACGAGGGTTTTTGTAGGTCGAAGGTTGATAGGCTTTCTATGGGCCTTGGGAGACTAATGGATGGGAATTATGAGGAAGTGGACTACTTTAAGACCCCATGGAGGGGTGTCCCATATTTTCAAGAGTCCTTCTATCATGCATTATATAGGATAGGTTTGTCATTACATTTCAAAAGAGAATATATCAAAGGAAACTTTAGAGATCCGAACAAAAGTGTATAGGCTTTATCTATCAAATTTCCATGCAAAATATGTCAATTCCAATAATGGTGATGTTTTGGAATGGTTCCCACCTAGTGGAGGTTATATATCTGATGGGAAGGGGAAGTAGGTTGTTAGCATTGGAATTGAAGGGGGGAGTTATGTGAGGAGAGATCTCAAAATTTCACCTATCGAAAGACCATTGGAAAAAGCTTGTTCAACTAGCTCTAGTTTTTTCACCTAGATTGGGATTTAAGAAGCCTAGGGAGCATCAATAAGAATCACTTCCATGGGAATTGGATTTATTAGACTAGCCTTGGACCTTGAATCCCTCGGTAAGGAAAATAGAGGAGGAACACAATGTGTGGGAAAAGTGGAGGGGTCTTAGTCAAAGAGGACGAAAAAAAGTGGTGAAGAAGAAGAGAGTGAAAGTGAGGATGGTATTGGGTGAGAATATCATGGTAGATAAAGCCCTAAAATACTCTAGTAAAGAATTAATAGTGATATTTAATGGTCAACATATATCAACTAGAACTCCCAATGACTAGATCTAGAAAGTATGGCATCAAATTCTTAGGTATGGAGTTGTTTTTCACATACTTGCTAGAGGTTCAATTAAGCTACTTTTTTTAATTGAAGAAGAAACTAAAAGGATATTAGGCAAATGATGGTCTAAGGCTACGAAGAGATTGTCAATTTGGGTTAAATTGCGAGGGTTACCTATGGAAATGTGGACCGACATAATTTTTAAGGATGTTGAGGATTTATTAGGAAAGACAATAGAGGTTGATGCTTCCTACAAGATAAGCATTCTTTAGTCTGTAGCTTAGGTTTTGGTAGATTTTGACATAAGTGAAGGTCTAGTTGAGTGAATGGAGATTTTTTTCAAGGACATAGCCCATACTAAGTTATTGGATTATTATAATGTCCCCTTTAGATGTTTTCGTTGTTATTTTTTATGGTCATATGACTGTTGTTATTCCTTTCCCTTTGTAAGGTCAATGTGAAGGGGGGAATCAAAGGCTAAGATGCTTGGTGAAGTTATGAAAATGGCCACATCTCGGTGCAGAGGGGATGTGTCTAAAGATCAAGCCTTAGACTCAGGTAAGCCTATTCAGAGTCAAGGAAGGGACTTGAGTCTGCATCTATAGCGGAGGATAAAAAAATGATATTGAAGGTAGGTAAGTGGGGAGCCCCAATCCCTCACTACAAAGAGTTGAGGCTCAAATGGAAAAGTTTCACACTTCAAAGGATATCGATGAGGTTTCAAAGGAATTAGAATGTAAGGGGTCTAGTAGGACTCAATATTAGTCCGAATAAGTAGCCATGAAAGGTGCATATGTGGCATTGTAAAAAATAAGGACTTTGATAAGTCCAAAGAAAAATCCTCTAGTTTATTTACAAATTATGTTCAAGGTAGTAAGAGGTCAAGGTAAAAAAAAATTGACTCACTCACTTATAAATGTCTAGGAGCCTGAGGGGACCCCGTGGGTTAAGAAAATCCCTAGGAATTCATGGTCAAGGTAAAAATACCTTTCCCCATCCAATGATAAGGAGAAATTAAGTGTTGAAGTCAATTAAGGAAGACCATTCATGGAATTCATGATGTGGTTTCTAAATTGGGATTGTGTGGCCTACATAAATATTTGGAAACAAAAAATACTAGTACATATCACTTGAGATCTAGAACAGGGAAAGGGTCATTGGAGAAAAAGGGTCTATATGGGAAATATCAATGGATAATGTTAAGGATAAAATTCCATGATTAGTAGGGAGAAAATCCCTATTGCATCACGCACAAGAGGAAGCCTTGAAAGAGATTCAAGAAGGGAGACAAAAGTCAATTACAAGGGTCCTTGGAGCGACACATACCCTATCAATGGATTTGAAATGATTATATTATCCATAAATATGAGAGGTCTTGGTAGTCCCTCCAAAAGACTTGCCTTGAAACGACTAATGGAGGTTCACATGATAGATATAATATTAGTTCAAGAGATTATGGGGAAATATTCAAAATTCATAGGGGGAATAGGAAAAATTCTCAAAGACTGGGATTTTTTAGCTCTAGATGTAGTGGGGAATTCAAGGGGGAGTCCTTACAAGTAGGAAAAAATCTATTTTAGTACTAAATCATTTCATTACTACTTTAGGTATTTGGACAAAATTCTTGTTCAAGGAAGTAGGATAAAGAATCTTAATAATTATTTGTTATGGGCCATGTAACCTTTCTAGGCATGTTTTTTCTCTTTAGGTTGTGTCAAGGGGAAGAGGGTTATTATAGGAGGAGACTTAAACTTCACTTTAAATAGATATGAAGTGTGGAGAGAGGTAGCTTAGTTGGATAGGTTGGAAAAATTATTTATGCATAAGATAGAGGGCTCTAACCTTGTGGATATTGAACCAATTAAACCTAGGCCCACTTGGAGGAATAACAAATCAAGCAAGGATGGGGTGTCAAAGAGATTGGGCGGGTATCTAGTGTTTGAAAGTCTTATGTTAGAAACATATAATATAAGGAATTAGGTAGAAGTTGGGGGAGAATCTAATCACTCTCCCATCCTAATTCAATTGGATAAGTAGGATGACAAACTTGCTAACCCTTTCAAATTCAATCCTAGTAGGCTGGCAGAAGAAAAGTTTCAAGAATTGGTCAAAAGAGAGTGGATAAGTTTGACTCTAGGTCATAGGAGAAAATCTATTTTCAATTTGAAACTTCCTTAAGGAAGTTAAAAGAGGAGGTATCACCTTAGGCAATCATTAGACATAAATTTTTTAATAAGTATTTAAAGGAAACTAAAAAGGAAATAAAATATGTACTTGAGAAAAATGTACAAGGAAATTTTAGAGAAGAGGAGAAACAACAGATCAAGGAACTAGAAGAGAAAAGTAGGAAATTGTTGTTAAGGAGAGAGGATGAATGGAGGATGAAGAGTAGAGTGGTGTGACCAGATAAAGGAGGCGAAGACACAAAATTCTTTTGCCAATGTGAAAATCATATAAAGAGGGCCAATACGATATGGGAAATGAAAAATGGAGGAAAAATGGTTAGAAATTTCTCAAAGATATCTAAAATAAGAGTTTCTCACTTGCAATTAGTTTATAAATAGCTAGATAGGGTAAACATTGCTAAAATATCGAAAAAAAAAACACTTATTTATTTAGCTTTGTTTCAAATGAAGATAATTAGAGGATGGTGGAAGAAGTATATAAGGAGGAATTATCAGTAATCCTAGCCTCATTTAAGAAAGATAAAATCCCAAGTCTGGATGGGTGTACCATTGAGTTATTTATCGGCCTTCGATATTCAGTGGAAGATGATTTATTAAGTCATTGGAGAGGTTAGAATCTCAGGGAATGTTCTAGAGGTCTTGAAATCTACCTTCTTACCATTAATTCCAAATAAGGACAAACCCGAGAGTTTTGATGATTTTAGGCCTATCTCATTATGATTGTGTGAAATGATTACAAAAGTGTCGTCAGTCATAGTTAAGATGTTATTTTCAGAATTCATGTCACAAGAACAATTTGAGTTTCTAATAGGTAAGCAAATTCATGAGGTCTTAGGTGTAGCCCAAGATGGACTTTATTTGATAAATCTAAAGATTTTTTTGTAATTATTATAAAATTGGACGTATCCAAGGCATATGATTGAACTAGTTGATTGTGTCTAAGATCAATGTTAGTGCATATAGGTTCATGTATCCCTGTGGTGAAATGAATAATGGGTTGCATCACTTTAGTCTCATTTTCTATGCTTATTAATGGTTTGACATCATATTCTTTTAAGCCTACTAGAGGCTTGAGGCAAGGTTTTCTATCATCTCTACTACTATTCTTGCTTGTAGCTAAAGGATTACGTAAGGACCCATTGTTGATTGGGGCTCCTCATGAGCTAATTGTTGTTGTTGTTGTTGATTATGGCCATAAGGGTGGGATCAATTGTAATCCAAAGCATATATATATATATATATATATATATATATATATATATATATATATAT
>ML780804.1:542360-570328 GCA_009831015.1 Picea engelmannii
GGGGTAATACATTAGCTAAGTGGTCAAATGGATAAATAGATAAGAGTTTGACTAAGGTTGAGTTGATTGAAGAGATTGGTGAGGCATAGTACTGGATGGAGGAAGAATTGATGAGATATACTTGTCTAAGCATAACGAACAGGAAAGGAACATTGATGATTAGAGAATGACAATATTGGATGCATGTTGCTAGATCATGTCAACAAATACTTGGAGGGTTATGGTTAAATTTTAATGAAGATATTTTGATAGGATTATTGTTGGTGATTAAAACGAGTGACCGTGGATTATGTCAAATGGAAATGTAGGTAAATTAAGCACATAGTTGATAGTTAACATGGAGATTTATCAATCATACCAATTTATTTGGGCACTTGTGATTGAACCTTAAAAGAATGACCAAGTAGATGGGTAAAGTATTGATATGAAGTATCACATACATGTACACCATGTGTATGCCACATCAAAAATAATTGTGGTCTTACTTGTTTGTAATTTGGATAGTTGTTGTCAATTACATGAGGAAGGTGAATCATTGCATAATTATGAAGGAAAATAAATTAAACCATTCAAACTAATTCTTAGGGAAGGCCCACAAGAAGGAAAATTGTAGGATGAAGACATGTTGGCAGAAGGGAATGCCATTATAGATGACTTGAGATTTGTAGTCATTATGTTTGCTTCTAACAATGCACCTCCAAAAATATTTTTATTGTAATGCCCCAAATGGATTAATTAATAAATATAATTAAGTAATGTAATTTAAGTCATTAATGTAATAAAGCTAATTAAATAATTTAAATCATTAATTTAATTAGGTCAATTAGATTATTTAACTAATTAGAATTGATTATTATTTAATTAATAGATTAAATTATGTAATAATAAATGAAGTGATTATTTATTATATTATGTGTGATGGAGAATTTATAATGGTAGATAGGAATTTATGAGGAATGGGAAGGAAGTCAAGAAAGACAAGTTATTTTAGAGGGGAAGAGTGTCAAGGATGAAAAGGGAAATGAGAGAATAAAAAAAGGCAAATTGGTCATTTGGAAGGGATGGGGGAAGGAGAATGGAGGATAAAACCTTGAGAAAAGAAATTGGTTTGGGAAATTTTGGTTGCACAAAAGATTGTCTGGTTGCTGGGATTTTGGGCTTGGGGGCCAGGAAACCACAAGGATTCTTGGAGCTAGGGAGCCAGAGAGGCTCTGTTCCTAGCTGGTTGAGAGGAAAACATTATGTTTTCAGGAATTTTCAGGAAAGTTCACAACATACAACAAGAAACAACTTAGGAAAAAATTCTTCTTCAAAATGTATTTCACAATATTACCGTTTTTCTCTAAATCAAAGTTTTGATTCATAAATATGTATTGAAAATGTATTAGTCATGTAAACAAAAACTAGATTTATTGTCATGTAAACAAAAACAAAAATTAAACAAAAACAAAAATTTACTTGCATGCAAACATAAATACAATTTAAACTTGTTCATAAGAGATCTCCCATAAAAAGAAAATGTCNTGTATTAGTCATGTAAACAAAAACTAGATTTATTGTCATGTAAACAAAAACAAAAATTAAACAAAAACAAAAATTTACTTGCATGCAAACATAAATACAATTTAAACTTGTTCATAAGAGATCTCCCATAAAAAGAAAATGTCACTTAAATTACAAATTTATTGTCTAACCATGAAGCAAAGCCGGGTGAAGAGATTTACATTTGGTATCAGAGTTGTAGTTTATATAATGGAGCCTTGAAGACCTACCTAGCACTGAAATGTAATATTTCAAAAAAAAAATACCATACAATTTAATGAACCATAATTCAATGTACTAGAAAACAAAGAGTTTCTTAAGCTGGGATAAAAACCCATAAATTTATTTTCCTGAAAAAATAATTCCTCTTTTCATTAAAAGAAAAGGGTTTATAGTGACCAAGATCCCTACAAATTCGAAAGGGACCCATTTCCCTCTTGCAAGGTAACATATTCTATAGTTTAGATTTATTTAAACCAATAAAACACCCCAAAACCTTAACATAAAACTAACCCAAAAACAGTGAGCAAACCCTGAAGATGAAAGAATGAGTAGCATAAAATAAATCCTGCACTCTGTCCAGCCCCATGTTCTAGCGTTGTTTACTGTAATAATGACATAATTAAAATGATAAAGAAGAAATGGTTTATCTTCGTAAATATGTGTGCTTAGACCTAGTATTCTGCAAAAAATGAAAAGCATATTGAAGATTATTTTATATTTTATTTAAAAAAAAGAGAGGGATATATATATATATATATATATATATATATATATATATATATAATATTTTATTATTATTATCAAATGTAAAAAAATAAAAAAATAAACTATTATATAAAATAAAAAAAATACAAAATAACCAAATATATATATACAAGTATGCACTTAAGGAATATGCATTTTTCGTTAATACACGACTTGCAGTGTGGATGGTAGGATTCAAACCTATGCTTTCACCTTGCTTGTTGCAACTCCATTGGGGATCAGACCCAAAATCTCCGACTTCATAGACCAACACCTTATCCATTGGGCCACGGAGTCCCCAAATTCAGACCAGAGTCGTGCCCAAACTGAACATTAAAGGAGCTAAAAAGAAAAGAAAAAAAATGGATCGAGCCTTTAGCTTCCCTGGCCACGTTCGAGTGACCCACACACATGGAAGAAACCAAACCAAGAACAAAATAGGTTGAACCTCGTTTTAGGCGGCCCAACCCTCCCACCAACTAGCGTGAGGCTAAACAAAAGAAAGAGGGCAAGAGGTTTTCTGCGTGACCTGCATGGCAGTGAGGAGCCGAGGAAAAAAGGGTCGGCCTAGAAACCATGGCTGCACCCTTCAATCGGTCGACCATGGAGCCAGGGCCACACCTTTTGAACTAGGACGGANCACAACGTTTGGTGGGAGAGGGGTTTGTCATAATTTTTTTACAACTGGGAGTGAAAAGGGGAGGGCACGTGACCTCATGCAGGCTCCGTGCCATGTTACTCATTTTTTTATTATAAAAAAGAAACCTTTATCATTATTTAGTTTTATTTTATTTTAAGTGCCTCCTCATAGTGTCATAAGAGGGAATAGTTTTTATTTTACCTCTGTAGCAGTTAGAAATCTAAACCCCGTAGTAAAGATTCAAAAGACAACTAAAGATTAGAACAATTTGTGAATATTCTTATTAGAACAATTTGTGTATATTCTTCAAAGGTGTTGGGTGATTGATCGTATTAGTGTTGTTAACACCTACTATGTTCTACCTAGTTTTATCCCTCATTCATTCCTAATTTGTATTTAAATTTTCTATAAGTTATTAAAATCTTTAGCGTTTTGTTAAAAGTTTAATAGCTTAACTTAAGGGGTTTTAAAAGAATTCTAGGGTGAATGAATGAGATGGAGTTAATGTTGTGAGAGGGGGACATAGGGAATTAGACACATGTTAGAATGATTACTTGATGACATCAAATGGTTCCCAGTCTTTTCATTTGAATCATTAGTCATGGCATACTTATGCATCCTGATTATTTAACTTCGAGAGTTGTAAATTCAAAGTCTAATCCACTCAAGAGTGAAAAATACATATCGGGTTGGGTGCTACAGGAACTTCCACATGTTCAGATTCATGATCATTTTTAGCACTTTGGCGAGTCATGGAAGATGTGGATCGTACTACAAATCTCATGAGTAAGAAAAATCTGTTAGCAAAGTACTCATCGTCAGCCATAGCATGCGAAGTGGGATGTGTCATCATTTGTACCTGTCAGTTGTCTAGAAAGTTACACGAATCAATTGTCTTATTCAATGTGTTTTCAAAACTGGTGCCTTGTTTGTTATCTGCAATAGTGAATTTATTTGAATTGGCCCCTACAGATCTAGCAAATCTCCTTGACTCTCATTGCATAGCAGACAAATCCATGTTTTATAGCCAAGAGTCTATTCTTCTGGTCGCATCTACACTTATGGGAAAGGGAGGACACGTGAACAGGAAAGAACCCAAAGGGCCTGAAGTCATGGAGGCTTATGAAGATACCCAAATCATTTTTTATCAGGTAGGGTGGTATCTCTTCTGCACTAAATTGAATGGTCATCATTATGCTACAACCAGGGTGTTTGCAGAGAGTTTTAATGGAAATGGGCCCGAGTTGGAAACTTGGCTATGCAATTTACTGAAGAATCCATAGCTCCAGCATGCAACCTCCCCATTGATGGCGAAAGATGGTTTAAGAATAAATTGATCATAGGTTGAGACATTAATCAATTTTTAAAACCTGACCATAGAGACCCTAATTGGGCCAAGGGAATCCCTAGGGATTGGATTCTTGACGAGTGAATGGAAGCATTTATCATGCTTACGAGGTTCATCACTTGTGAGGGGCATTATTCTATTGTGTTCTTATTCCACCTACGATTTCTGCTTCATCTAGGAGGGATTAAGAGAATGAATTTACCTTACTATTTCTTACGGGATCTCAACAATATGGCTATGAGAGTTCAAGCGAACCCCAAGACTCCTCCTCATGGAATTTTTCATCAAGGGTTGATTAAGGTGCTTGTTAAGGCCAAATTAGGGAAGTTGCATAAGACTTGGGATCAGTTCTTGATCCAGTCAGGTATGAGAAGGAAAAGCATGCCTTTGCTTCTCAATCACATGGAAATATTTTTAAGCCTGATCAAGAAACTCCAACTAAGGTCAGTCAATCCACTCCTGCAAAGAAGGGTAAACGATCAACATGTTTTGAGACTCTAGACAAGCCTATAAAAGCTACATCATCTAGCCAGTGAACAAAGGCCAGGTCTTCTCACAAATTAGGTGGAGGTAAGCATCCTTTCCCTTTTGTACATAAAACTTATTCAAAAAGGGCCAAAAGGATAGAAAAACCTAAGGTTTCAGTGGAGGACCAACAAATTGTAAAAATAACAAAAGAGATTGAAGATCCTGTACATTTTAAAGAGCCTATCCCAGAGTTCAATCCTCATGCCTCGAGTTACTTCAATGATGATACTTCTAGGTATCACATTTTAGTAAGAATACGAAGCACAAGGCCTCAAAACAAGTTCAAGTTGAAGTCTAATAAAGAGAATAAACCTGTCATCTTAGAGAAGGTTATCATCATTGATGAGAAGCCTGCCAAACTCACTGGAAAGACATCTACAAGCAATAAAAATCATGTCTCTAAGCGTATGAAGGATAAATCCCAGAAGGGTAGTTTGATTATAAATAAAAAGACAATCATTGGGAAAAACAAAGTTATTATCAGGAAACAGAGTAAGAAAAATATGAAAATCCCAAACCCTAAGATTGGATCTAAAGGGAATGAGCCTAAAGTTATTCAAACTCGATCCCAATCTAATCAAACTAGGAAGAATAACTTAGAATTGATGGCAGAAGCATCCTCCTCCATCCTGCATAGAAATATGTCAATTTAAGAATATCACTTTGTAATCAACGAAAGGGGTAGGCGACGCCAGAGGGCATTGTGTGTTCATGGATTCTTTCATCTGTTTGTAATCAACAATTTGGGGACAATGGTGAGTATAATGCCCATATTCACCACATAGAGCGCAAGGGAAGTTGGTTCTGAGGTTATTCTTCTTCCCTTGTCATGGTTGATTGTTATTATTGCCCCCTTGGGGGTTCTGGTTGCCCTCGGCGGGATGGTTTTGTTAGGGGTTATTTCCTCTTCGTCCCGAGTTGTTATTGTTTCGATTTTTTCCTTTCTTCTTGGAATTATTCGGCTAGTGAGCTGAATTTGTGATGTTCAACTATTCAAAAGCATGAACCCATTGAATGAGAGAGGGTTGAAAAAATTTAACACTGACATGTGGTTGTGCTGGTGGAGGAGAAACCGACTGGGGAGGACCAGGAAAAGGAAAGTATCAATTTTTTGTGGAGACGATCCATATGGCATATAGGAAGTTGAAGCACTTCCACTACTGTTAGGGTTGTAGACAGGGGTTGGGGGTGGACCCATACTAGATTGAGAGACCAGATGCATCTAGGGTATCGGTGGGGGTCCCCCCAACGACTGAGGGGGAACAACAGGATATGAATGTTGGTGAGTGGGAGGAGGGAAATAAGACATCCCTCCATATGGTTGCGGAAATTGATTTACACCATAAATGGGTGATGGGTAGCCGTAAGGGTTGAGATGTGCCATAGAACCAATCAACCCATCTGCAGCATGGGACATCTCAGGTTTGTCTTGGCCAAATGGTATGGGTTTGGGTGCATCAGGAAATACTGTGTACAAGTAACCTGATTGGGCATATATGAGGTCAAATTGATGGGCCTTGCTGATGAGCGAGGAGGCCATCAACAAGGCCCATCAACAGGGACAAGTGATTTAAGAAACTAATCAAGACATTGTTCTTTGGTGGTTTATGCTTTACATAAACTACATTGTTGACGCCATTCATGGATGTGGTTGGCGATATGGATAGCAGTGGTTTTCTTAAACTCGGAGAGAAGTTCTAAACCAGTGTCATGACAAACTGGTAATTGAAATAAGGAAAAAAAGGCCTTGGCCAATGATTCAAAGTTCACCTGGGACCTTGATTTTCGTCCACATACCATTTGGCTGATGAACCCGTGAGAGTTCTTTGAAATAACCTCAAATGGATGGAGTCGTCCATGATGCAGTTTGAAGAGCACCATAAATGGAAGGTCATAACATGGTTGGTAGGATCTTCCCTTGGGTTTCCTTCAAATTTTGGAATATCTGAAGGAAATTTGGTAGGCATATTGGGCCAAGTGGAGTCATGCAAAATAGGATCATTCGTGAGTTTGGTTAAATTAGGAATGTTGAGGGATGCCAAGTATGGCATAGGGGGATTTGGCGGAGGATTTGTTCCAATCATTGTGTGTGTAGGTAATGGACCTGTCTCTTGAGAGGGATTTGGTGGGTTTACGCTTCTTCCTTGAGAAGAATTTTGACCGCCGCCTGCTTGTGAAGGAGAGCCAATAGATGGATGGCCTTGGGTATTTGACCCAAGCAAAGTGGAACCAAGTAAAGTTGATCCCAAAACAGTAGCACTCACTGGGGTGTGAGATGTTTGAGACTATGAGTTGGCAAGACTAGGGACTCTTCCTAGGATAGGAGGGAGATTTTGCAAGCATCTAAAATGACGAGGATTTTGTGGTTCCCCTATGGTTCTGATTGACAAAGTGAATGTGTGCAAATGGTGACAAGAGAGAAATAAATGAACAAGAGATTTTTATATTTTTGGCCTTCACAAGATAATATAACTCACAATTTCATGTAATCAAATGAACATCATACATAATAAACTGTAAAATAAACAAGCATGTGGATAGATGGATTTTGTCTGCATGGGGGAAAAACAAAAAATAAATGCTCATTTCCTAAAAGACTTATTGTCCTTGCTCTCAATTTAGCACTAGGCCTTCCAATAGCACTCGACAATGAGGTCTGAAGCCACCGAAAGAAGAACTAGTGAAGGTTGAAGTAATCAATTATAATGAGGGGTAGAGGGTGCATATCCTGAAAGAGCTAGTGATATTTCCCAATAGCCACACAAAATCTGATCAAGGTGCGATTGCAACCCACAACTGCCACTTGGGTAGATATCCTATGTTTGGCCACTAAGTACCTCGGTCAAAGTGAAACATTCATATTTTTTGCCTAAGAAATGGGTCACGGGCTGGATACCCTCACAAGAGTTGGGTGTCTCAAGGAGGGATGCGCAGAACAACCAAACCTCGGCCCTCAACCCTTCACGGGTATCTCCCTACCTTATGGTGTAGGAGCACTTGACTTGGAGGATTGAAAAGATTCCTATTCTCAACTTCTACTGTTTCAAAATGTGAGATCTTTATAGCGGGGGGTTATTTGGATGCCTACCCCCGATATCCTACCTAGACTAAAAAATTTCTTTTGGCACCTTCTGTGGAGGAAAATTTAGTGCATTCTTAGAAATGTTTTAGATGTGGTGGGCTGAGACATTGGGATCATGGACCAACCTCGTTTGAATTAAATTGGTGTGGATAATTTCCAAAGAAGTAGTCGGATCTTTCAAAATTCCTTTGAAGTACTTTGTAGGTACTTAAAAAGAAAGCTTACTTTGACCTCCAATATTCTAATATAAATTATGTGTGTGAGGAGTGGCTTTATGTGCAAGAAAGTGAAAAGTGTGCAAAATATTTTAATAAGTTAAGTGTGAGATTGCAACATGTGGACTTCCTTTGGTCCTTACAAATATTCTTACCTAGCTTACTATGTTTCTTTGGTACAACATTGCGGAATATTTATAGCCTTAAAGAACTAGAAATGTGGACATATGGGTCCTTACAAATCCTTTAAATTCCCTTGGATGATGTCTAAACTAGAAATATTTTTGAAACTATCCTAGGATTGCAAACATGTGGGTATGTATGAGCCTGTTACTTGATCTTTTAAACTTTCCTAGAGTGTCGTCTAAACTAAGAAAGGTGTTTAGAAACTATCCTAATATTGCAAACATGTGGGCATGTATGGGCCCTTACAAAGATTTTAAGATGATTTCAAAAACTAAGAGGTACCCTAGGGGGGCTTTGTCCTCTCCTAATGATTTTTAAAGGGAGACAAAATTTCCTTTCAACCACCGTTCTGATTCTTGAGATCACACTTGTGTGCGGGGGAATAACATACTTGAGGGTTAAAATTGATTTCTAGTCCCAAATTAATTGACTGTGTTTCAAAAAGCAAATAACTTCAACTCAAAATTTTAAATGCCAAATGATCCATCCATGTGGAAACAAAGCAAAGAGAAGAATAGTGATTCTTTTTACACCTATGTGATTATGTTAGCTAACCTTTCTTGTGAGAACAAACTCTAAGTGAAGTGTGGTTTCTTTACAAAGTACATGAAATTAAAATCTGAAGGCTATGGGCCCTCAAATCACTCATAAAAACCCTTACAATTTGAAAAAAATGAACATATGTGAGGGTTGTAGTTCTAACAGGCATGTAGAGGGCGCATAATGCGTAGAGTAATGAAGATTGTCATGCGCATAGTGCGCAGAGTGCACGTCTGTGTGCCTTGAAATCCGTGCACTTATTGTCACGTGTCGTGAAAGAATTTTCCAAGTAAAATTGTCTTCATGGCTCTGAATTTAGACTTTGGAAGATTGTACTAGGTCAGTTTTGATACTTGCATATCAAAACAATTAGAAATAAGTGCTCTCAGGACTTAAATAGGGAGGAATTTGATATCGATCCCCAGTATGGTCGCCAATCTATTGTGTTGTTTTTGTCACTTGGGTGAGCAAAAACACAACACTTACCTGCTTAGTTAAGTCAACTAAACAAGACAGAGGTTTGTGAGTTGATTAGATAACCAAATACACATGAAACAAGGAAATAAAAATAAAAACAAAAAGAAATAAATTTTAGAGAAGCTTGCAAGAACTAAAACCATGAAAAGAAAAAAATGACCATTATATAGTTACCAATGGATCAATATATTGATAGGCTAACACCATAGAGAAAGGTAGGGACTTATGAATCCCCTCTTCCTCCTTGGGAAGGCTCTTGAGTTCCCTAATAGAGATCTCTTCTCTTCATGCAATGACAAGTGACAATGGTGAAGAAATACAATGCCAATCCTCTCAAGAGATGAGTGGAATGGCCCTTGCTATAGTGCTTGAATGATTCAAAGAGAAAAGAGGATTCTCCAAGAAGAATCTTGCAGCATAGCAATATCTTGAAGTTCTTATTTTTCTAGCACACCCATGGCACATATTTATAGTGTCCATTCATGGAAAGATACAATTGGTTCATAGTGTGAACAAGGGACCTTTTAGGGCACTTCCTAGCCCTTAACCAGCCTCCAAGCTAGATTTTCTCAGATCTGAGTGTCAAATTGTGTTGGGGGTCAGACTAGAAGTGGTTGAGAGGCCGACAAGATTCATAAATGCGTCATTCATGAGAAGTGCACGGATTTTATCGTAGACAGTCGCGCATAGTGTGCGCTGAGGGTTGTGTTAGCTTGCACATTCTGCGCACTGTGCACATGCTTCCTTTCGTGAATTTGCGCACTTTGGTTTTTGAACCAAGTATATAGTTTTTTCCTTTTTGATGGATTTTGGTGTTGTAGGTGGACTAATTGTTGCTGACATTGATGCCTTTCTTCAACGATTGGGTGCAATGTTGCAGATGATTTTTCAGTGATAACACTCCTTTTCGATCATGCCCAGCTATAACTCAAACAATGAAAAGGGTTTAATACACACAGGACTAGTTTTTGAAAAGGCGCTACAAGAAGTTCTTGTAATCGTTACACATGAAAATGAAGGCGCTACAGAAACACCTGTAGCAGTTGATTTTCCTGTTGTTTGCATTTGTTTTAGATTTTACAATGAGGGAAGGCTGTGAATTATGTAGGCATGTAATGGATCATGTTTTAAGGCTATGTAATGTTTTGTGGAGCAAAACAAAACTATATTGAGATATGAAGATTAATCTAGATCAACCACCTGTGTTGAGTTGTCAAAGGATCAGTTTCAAGTGGAGCTTTGAAGATCGAAGATATCTGGGAAAGATATGGATAAAGAAACAATGTCATCATTCAAATGCAAAGCAAGTCAAATCAAGACGATGTGTGAAAGGTTGTTGCCTTGATGATAGGAGCTTTTTGTAAACTGTTATGATTTGGTATATCAAAGGTTAGGAACTGAATTTCATTTTGAGGTTTTGTAGAGATTTTCTTTAGAGGTGTTCTTGATTCTTAGGATTGATCCCATGTACATGTAACTTATTTTGAAAATCTATATATTGGATAATATATATGAAGAAAGGGTTGGATCCATGTTTTCCTTAAAATATTTTATCTTATACAAGTGTTAGATCAACCTTATATGTATAAAGATTGCAGTGGTTAATGAAGTCATTAGTTGTTGTGTATTATTCTCTTTTGTTTATCATTTCTAATTCTCCATATTGAACACATTATTATTATTAAATGATTATATGGTTGTATGTATGCGTTGAGACAATTTATCTATTTTTATAGTTCAATCTTCACCACATGTGTATTTAAGATCCCTTAAATCTGGTTCATAAAGGATTTCTGAGTTTGAGATTTATTCTTCTACTGGTTAATTATATCAAAGAACATATTGCTCTTTTATGGTTATCAGTCTTGTTGCACTTATTCTTCTTCAACACACACCCTACTCTCATTTGGCTCAACTAATGGTTTTGTTTGCCTGATCTGTTGCACATAGAGAAGAGATATTGGCAACTTATCCTTTTAATCCCCTTTAAGATCAAGAGTGTGATCCTCCCAACTCTTAAAATTATTTTTCTTTTAAAATTTTTGAAATAAGATGTGCTAGGATTGTTCCTAAAGTAGTCTAGGGACAACTTCTAGCGCTAACATCTTTTTGCATCGTTGTCGGGGATGAAACGATGAGATTTTCCCTGGGTAGAACGACATGTTACAGATCTAGTTATAGATGGTGAAACTATAACTAAGCACAGTTGATCGCATACATTTTCACCTGGTGACTCCAAATTAGACACTTTGGATCCGAAGAGAAAGGGGACTAGAGCCCATCCAGAATCCCCCAATGTGCCTGTTGTTTGAGATTTTGAGAAGATCCTCAAATAGTCCAAATCTCTTAAAAAATTAGGGTCTGAAAAATTGTTTCTTTTACCTCTTGTTGAAGGATCTACCTCAGGGAAAGAGGAATTTGTTGAACTAGAGTATTTTTACACACCCTATCCTGAGAGTAGAATTAAGTTTGAGGAAAGCTTTGAATTCCATAAAGAAACATAGTACCTTCCTTTGGAAAAAATGTTAATCCTTGAAGAAGTTCAAGAAGAGAAACCTAATCTTAACCTCCAATTTAATATCCTTGTTGTTGAAAAAATTGTTGAAGAGATTCTCCAGTCCTCTCCTAAGATTCAATTGGTGAATATTCCTAAGCTCTTATCACCTCAATCACCACAGTCCTTACATACAAATCAACCTTTAGGTGGTCAAACAATGGCTGGTGCAGCACCTCCAAACCCAATGGATGATATCAAGGCTGCTCGATATGCACCTTTGGTATTACCAAATAATATTCATCCTCTCCCAACAACTGATTACATGAAGTACCTTCCAAGGTTTGAAAATGAAGGGGAAACAACTGCAAAAGAGCATTTAACTGCTTTGTATTCCTTTGCTAATAATTTCCAAGTGGATTATGATTATGTGTGGATGAGGCTTTTTGTTCAAAGTTTAGATGGAGAAGCGAGGAAGTGGTTCAGAAACCTTAGAGCCAACTCTATTACCACTATCACAGACCTTGATGCCACCTTTTTGAGAAAGTGGGGAGACAAGAAAGATGATATGTATTACATGACATAATTCAGTAATCTTCGAAGAAAGAACGGTGAATCTGTCACTGAATTTTCTCAGAGATTCAATCGGATGTATTACAAAATACCAAATGATATTAGACTAGCTGAAAGGTTAGCAAAAGTTTCTTATGCCAATGCTTTTGATACTGATTTTTGTTTGCTTCTTAGGGAAAGAAGATCAACCACTCTGGCTGATATGCAAGATTAATCTCTTGAAGTTGAATCCAATATTCTAGCATTTGAACAGCTAAAGAAGATATCAGATAAGGGAAAATTAAAAAAATAATATAAGTCCTTTGCATCAAATACTAAAAATCAGAATATTTCCTTGGAGGAAATGACAAGAAAGATGAAAGAAATGTCATCTGAACTGTCCAAACTCGGATTGGAGAAGCATAAATAGAATTCACCTCAAGAAGGAAATCATAACATAAATCCATACATAAGGCCTTATAACCCTTAGATCATGTAGAGGGATAAAAAGAATAATGATGATAAAAAAATTCAGACCCCTCTGCAGAATAATTACATTGAGGAAAATCATGAAGCTGAAGATGGAGACAAAGATCTGGATATTCATTTATTTGAATATGAAATTGCTCTAAGTCACCCAACACATAATGAATGTGAAGATTCATTGAGTTCACGGGCTCGAAGAAGTCCAGATGCTATGCTTTGTAATACATAACAACAAGGGTACAATCTTAGATCCAAATCTGCTCCTCAGAAAGAAAAATATGTTCCCGAGAAAGACAAACCTGCTCCTCATAAGGAGAGTCTCGTTGTCTTAGCAGTACATACAAACAAAAAGAATCCTAAAAAAAGACAATTACAACCTGTTATGAATATATCAGCCCCGGAATCAGACATGTTAGTCTCTCCTTTTAGCTTAGAACATGATATCAGTAAGATCAAAATCCCTATTCCCCTGACTGAATTGGTTAAAAATAATTCTTATAGGAATCATATTTTGAAGTGGTTGCAACCTTCTTTTGCTACAGAACCTTCTACTGATGTGATTAATATCCAGGATGAAAACCCTACTATTGTTTTAGGGTCTATTATAGAAGAAAGGGATGATTCCACTCCTCCTTTTTATTTCTCATTAAATGCTCATGACAAAATCCTTCATAATTTCCTGTTAGATTCTGGAGCCTCTCATAATATTATGCCAAAGGTTGTCATGGAAGAATTGGGGTTAGAAATTACTAAGACATACCATGATCTCTTTTCTTTTGATTCCAAAAAATTCAAATGCTTGGGGGTTATCAAAGACCTTGTTGTTTCATTATCTCAAATCCCAGCCAAGAGTTTAGTCATGGATATAGTTTTGGTTGATATCCCTCCTAGGTTTGGTATGCTATTGTCTAGATCCTGGTGTAAGAAGCTTGGGTGATATATTCAAATGGATCTTTCTTATTCCACTTTACCTGTTTTTGGAGGAGAATTTAGGAGACTTTATCATGAAGCATAGTTGTCATATATTATCAGTGATAGTGATCATTCTATAAATCATCCCATTTATGCAATTGATGTGGAATTGGGATCTTCTATTTTTCATATTGACGATGTTGTCGAACAAACTTTGTCTTTGAAAAAATCATTTGTTGTCCCACAGTCTGTTGAAAATAAAAATCTTCTTTGGAAATTGTACTTTGATGGAGCCTCATCCAGAGAAGATGCAGGGGCAGGCATAGTGCTGATTTCTCCCGCAAGTGAAATATTTACACTATCCTACAAGCTAGAATTAGAGACTACAAATAATATTGCAGAGTACAAGGCATTGTTTTTGGGTCTCAGGGCAGCCAAAGAACTAAAAATTTAGCATTTAAAGGTTCATGGAGACTCAAAACTCACTGTACAATAGGTCATAAATGTGTATCAGACGAGGAATATCCAGTTGAAAGAATATATAAATGAGGTATGGGACTTTGTTGAAGCCTTTTTATTTCTTTTAATATTGTACGTATCCCTAGAAATCAGAATGAGCAGGCTGACTCTTTGGCTGTGGTAGAAAGCACCTTTAAACCTCCTTTACCCCCAAAACTGAAATATGAAATAAAGGTCAGATACAAGCCTTCTATTCCAGACAATGTCAAATATTGGAGAGTGTTTGAAGAGGATTATGAAATTAAGAGATTCATTGAAGTTATTGATGATTTCTCTTCCATTCATATTGATCAAGATGAAGATGTGGAGGAGGAAAAACAAAATTTGAAATTTCACAACATGATTGTTTGACATAAAAAATTTCAATTGCCAACAAATCATATCCCAAAAGGTCTAGTGCCTCTTGAAAGGATATTTGATCAGAATGATGTCCTTGTGAGGTCCCTTTATCTAGAAAAAGAAGCAGATGCAATTGATTGCAATCTTGGGATTACTGCAAATCCTAAACATGTTAAATTATCAAAATTTCTGTCAGGGAAATACATAGCTAAATATGAGAAATTGTTGAAGAAGTTTACTGATATTTTTGCATGGAATTATGAAGATCTTAGGACTTTTGATGAAACTATTTTGCAGTATAAGATACCTTTGAAAGAAAATGTGAAGCCATTCAAGCAGAAATTAAGACAGATTAATCCTCTTTTGTTACCTATCATGGAGAAAGAAGTCAAAAATCTTCTAGATGCTAAGATAATTGTACCTCTAAGGTACTCTGATTGGGTTGAAAATCTGGTACCAGTGAGGAAAAAGAATGGTGAAATCAGAATTTGTGTCGATTTCAGGAATGTAAACAGATGCTCTCGGAAAGACAACTATCCACTACCCAAAATGGAACACATCTTGTAGAGGGTAGTAGGATCTTGTAGGTTGTCTATGATTGATGGTTTTTCTGGGTACAACCATGTTGTAGTTCATCCTAATGATATGGAGAAGACTACCTTCATGACACCATGGGGAAATTTCATGTACACTCAAATGCATTTTTGTTTGATAAACACAGGGGCTACATTTTAGAGAGCCATGGATATGGCCTTCGTGGGAGAAAAGGACAAGTTTGTAGTCATCCATATAGATGACATTACTGTGTTTTCTAAATACGATGATGAGCATCTTCAACATCCAAGACAAGTATTTCTGAAATGTATAAGGTATGGTCTTTCCCTTAATCCAAAAAAGTCTCATTTTTCTTTAGAACAAGGGAAATTACTTGGTCACATTGTTTGTGCTGGTGGAGTTAAGATTGATCCTGCTAGAGTGATAGTTATTCAAAGGCTTTCCATTCCTAGAACTAAGAAAGACATTCAGTCTTTTCTTGGGAAGATAAAATTTCTTATAAGGTTTATTCCTAGCTTTGTTGATTTGGTCAAACACATAACTGGCATGTTGAAAAGGGGTAGTGAGATCAAGTGGAAGACAGAGGCTAAATGTTCTTTTTAGATCATTAAACAAGCTTTTTTTGAAGCTAATGTTCTCATCAGTCCATATTTTGAAAAAGATTTTCTGTTTTTTTCTTTTGCATCCCATGACACTTTAGCAGTTGCTTTATTACAAAAAAATTATGAAGGTTTTGAACAACCTATTGCTTTCTTTAGCAGAGAACTTCGGGATGCTGAGTTAAAATACGACATCATGGAAAAATAGGCTTTTGCCTTGGTTAAAGCACTAAAATATTTCAGAAATTATGTGTTACACTCCAAATTTATTTCCTATGTACCATCCAACGCCATTAAAGATATATTGACTCAGCCAGACATCGATGGAAAGAGGAGCAAATGGATAGCTAAGTTTCTTGAGTATGATTTGGATATTAAGCCCACTAAGCTAGTCAAAGGTCAAGGGTTGACTAGGCTATTAGCTGAATCTAATTGCAAAATTTTGGGAGTTGATTACATTTGAAATAATTCAGGAAAATCACAGCCACAAGACAATAACCCTCAAGTAGATGAAAACATTGTTGAATCTGAATGGTATAAATATATCCTCTATTTTCTGTAGAATTTCCAAGCTCCTCCAGGAATGGATAAATCCAAAGCAAGATCCTTAAAACTCAAAGTTTTCAGGTATTGTGTAAATAATCAGATTTTATTTTGGAGGGACCCTACTGGATTCTTATTGAGAAGCCTTGATAAAGAAGAAGCTGAAAATGTCATGACCCATTTTCATGAAGGAGTGTGTGGAGGACATCACTTCTAGAAGAGCACTGCATACAAAATACTCAGGGCTAGGTATTATTGGCCTAGTCAATTTGTTGATGTCAGTGTCAAAGTAAGGACATGTGAAAAATGCCAAAGGTTTGAAGGAAAGAAAAATCTCAAGTCCTTACCTCTCAAGCCTGTAAAGGTGGTTGCACCTTTTCAACAACAGGCTTTAGATTTCATTGGTGAAATACATCCTCCATCAAGTGGCCAACATAGATGGATTTTGACAACAACATACTACTTTACAAAATGGATAGAGGCCATAGATACAAGGAGGGAAACTGATAAAGTGATCATGGATTTTCTGGAATAAAATATTTTATCCATGTTTGTTTTTCCTGATATAATCATCACAGATAATGTTGTAGCCTTTAAGTCTACTAAACTGATTAAATTTTGTGAAAAATATGGTATCAAGCTCAGAAATTCCACTGCTTATTACCCACAAGGTAATGGTTTGGCAGAATCTTCGAATAAAAGTATGGTTAGGATTATTAAGAAACTTTTGGAGGAAAACAAGAGGGCTTGCGATGTAAAGTTAAAATATGCCTTGTGGGATGACTGAGTAAGCACCAAAAGAGCAATTGGAACTTCACCATTTCAATTAGTATATGGAATGGAAGTTGTTTTTCCTATAAAAATTTATTTTCCAGTTGTGAAGTATCTGCAATAAATTGAGGCTAAGACAAATGATGCTATTAGAATGATCTGTCATATTGTGGAACTACATAAAGAAAGGGAGAAACTTCTGGAGAAGGCACACCAACATCAACAAATGATTAAGGAGACTTTTGGCAGAAAATAAAAAATAGAGCAGATTGAACCCGATGATTTGGTTTTGAAATGGGTTGCTCAGAGGGAAGATCATGATGGGAAGTTTGATAGCATGTGGACAAGTCCATTCAGGGTTGAATTTTTTTTGGATAACAACACTTTCCTATTGCAGAATTTGGAAGGTGAAGAGGTTTTCGGTGGCCCAGTAAATGGGTGTTTTGTGAAGAAATTCTTTTACTAAGGCCGTTGGTGGCCCAAATCTCATTGTATATATCAAAGTGGTGTGGTAGTTAGGAAATAAAGAATCCATAGTCCAATGGAGCATACTTCTTTCTTTGTTTTTCAGTTTTCATAAATGGTCTTTACTTTTGTAGTCTGATATATTTTTGAATAAAGTTTGTTCAGAGCTTAGAAGCTGGAACAACACAGTTTGCAAACAAGCATGGTCTGAAGCTCAAAGGATTAGAAGGCATAGGTCTACTCAATTTTTTTGGAGTTTCACAAGGGAAAATCCATCCCCCATGGAGCCATTGTTAACACCTACTATGTTCTACCTGGTTTTATCCCTCATTCGTTCCTAATTTGTATTTAAATTTTTATATAAGTTATCAAAATCTTTAGCATTTTGTTAAAGGTTTAATAGCCTACCTTAAGGGGTTTTAAAATAATGCTAAGGTGAATGAATAAGATGGACTTAATGTTGTGAGAGTGGGACATAGGGAATTAGACACATGTTCAAATGATTACTTGATGACATCAAATGGTTTCAAGTCTTTTCATTTGAACCATTAGTCATGTCATACTTATGCATCATGATTATTTAAATTCATGAGTTGTAGATTCAAATTCTAATCCACTCAAGAGTGAAAAAGACAAATCGGGTTGGGTGCTACAGAAACTTCCACATGTCCAGATTCATGATCATTTTTAGCATTTTGGTGAGTCATGGAAGATGTGGATCATACTACAAAGCTCATGAGTAAGCAAAGTACTTGGCATCAACCATAGCATGCGAAGTGGGATGTGTCATCATTTGTACCTGTCAGTTGTCCAGAAAGTTACACAGATCAATTGTCTTATTCAATGTGTTTTCATAATTGGTGCCTTGTTCATTATCTACAACAATGAATTTATTTGAATTGGCCCCTACAGAGCTAGCAAATCTCCTTGACTCTCGTTGCATAGTAGACAGATCCTTTTTTTATAGCCAAGAGTCTAGTCTTCTGGTCACAACTACGCTTATTGGCAAGGGAGGACACATGAACATGAAAGAACCCGAAGGGCTCGAAGTCATGGAGGATTACGAAGATACCCGAATCATTTTTTATCAGGTAGGGTGGTATCTCTTCTGCACTAAACTGGACGGTCATCATTATGCTACATCCAAGGCATTTGCAAATAGTTTTAATGGACAATGGGCCCGAGTTGGAAACTTGGCCATGCAATTTACTGAAGAATCCATAGCTACAGCGTGCAACCTCCCCACTGATGGAGAAATATGGTTTAAGAATAAATTGGTCACAGGTTGAGACATTAATCAATTTTTAAAACATGAAGACATAGACCCTAATTGGGCCAAGGGCATCCCCAGGGATTGGATTACTGATGAGTGGATGGAATCATTGCTCATGCTGAAGAGGTTCATCACTTGCGAGAGGAGTTATTCTATTGTGTTATTATTCCACCTACGATTTCTGCTTCATCTAGCAGGGAATAAGAGGATGAATTTACCTTACTATTTCTTATGGGATCTCAACAAGATGGCTATGAGAGTTCAAGCGAACCCCAAGACTTCTCCTCATGGAATTTTTCATCAAGAGTTGATTAAGGTTCTTGTTAAGGCTGAATTGGGGAATTTTTAGAAGACTTGGGATCAGTTCTTGATCCAGTCAGGGTATGAGAAGGAAAAACATGCCTCTGCTTCTCAATCACATGGAAATATTTTTAAGCCTGATCAAGAAATTCCAGCTAAGGTTATCCAATCCGCTCCTACAAAGAAGGGTGAACTAACAACATGTTTGGAGACTCCAGATGAGCTTGTAAAAGATACATCAACCAACCAAGGAACATAGGTAGGGTCTTCTCACAAAATAGGTGGAGGTAAGAACCCTTTCCCTTTTGCAAAAAAAACTTATTCGAAAAGGGCTAAAAGGATAGCAGAACCTAAGGTTTAAGTGGAGGACCAACAACCTGTAAAAAAAAAAACAGAGCTTGAAGATCTTGTACATTTTAAAGAACCTATCCTAGAGGTCAATTCTCATGCCTCGAGTTACTTCGATGATGATACCTCTAGGTATCAAATTTTAGTAAGAAAACGAAGAACGAGGCCTCAAAACAAGTTCAATTTGAAGTCTAAGACAATGAATAAACCTGTCATCTCAGAGAAGGTTATCATCATTGATGAGGAGCCTGTCAAATCCATTGGAAAGACATCTAGAAGCAAGAAAAATCATGTCGCTAAGCCTATGAAGGATAAATCCAAGAAGGGTAGTTTGATTATACATAAAAAGACAATCATTGGGAAAAACAAAGTTATTACCAGGAAACATAGTAAGAAAAATATGATAATCCCAAACCCTAAGATTGGATCTGAAGGGAATGAGCCTAAACGTATTCAAACCCGATCCCAATCTAGGCAGACCAGGAAGAATATATTAGAATTGTTGGAAGAAGCAACCTCCTCCATCCTGCATAAAAAGCTGTCAATTTAAGAATATCACTTCTAGGATAAATCAAATTTTTGAGAGTTAAAGTAATGAAGGATGGAAAAAATCTTGTGGTTCCTTATGTAAAAGGTATCATGCTCCTTTTTGGTCATGTCCAACTATAAATCAGACAAATAAAAGGGTTTAATACACGCTGGACTAGTTTTTGAAAAGTCGCTACAGGAAGTTCCTCCAATCGTTACACAAGAAAATGAAGGTGCTACCGGAACACCTGCAGCAGTCGATTTTGTTGTTCTTCGCACCCAGTTTCATATTTTGCAACTGGGGAAGGCTGTGAATTATGTAGGCATGTAATGGATCATATTTTAAAGTTATGCAATGTTTTTTGGAGAAAAAACAAACTGTATTGAGATATGAAGATTGATCTAGATCAACCACTTATGCTGAGTTGTCAAAGGATCAATTTCAAGTGGAGATTTGAAGATCAAAGATATCTGGGAAAGATATGGATAAAGAAGCAATGTCATCATTCGAATGTAAAGAAATTCAAATCAAGAATATGTATGCAAGGTTGTTTCCTTAATGATAGGATCGTTTTGTAAACTGTTATGATTTGGTATATCAACAGTTAGGAACTGAATTTCATTTTGAGGTTTTGTAGAGATTTGCTTTAGAGGTGTCCCTGATTCTCAAGATTGATCCCATGTACATGTAACTTGTTTTGAAACTCTATATATTGAATAATATAGATGAAGAAAGGGTTGGATCCCTGTTTTCCTTAAAATATTTTATCTTATACAAGTGTTTGGATCAACCTTATCCGTGTAAAGATTTCAGTGGTTAATGAAGTCACTAGTTGGTGTGTATTATTCTCTTTTGTTTATCATTTCTAATTCTCCATATTGAACACATCATTACTATTATATGATTAAATGGTTGTATGTATGTGTTGAGAGGGTTTATCTATTTTTATAGTTCAATCTTCACCACATGTGTGTTTAAGATCCTTTAAATCTGGTTTAGAAAGGATTTATGAGTTTGAGATTTATTCTTCTATTGGTTAATTATATCAAAGAACAGATTGCTCTTTTATGGTTATCAGTATTGTTGCACTTCTTCTTCTTCAACACATACCCTACTCTCATTTGGCTCAACTAGTGGTTTTGTTTGCCTGATTTGTTGCACATAAAGAAGAGATCTTGACAACTTATCCTTTTAAGCCCCTTTAAGATCAAGAGTGTGATCCTCCCAACTCTTAAAATTCTTTTGCTTTTAAACTTTTTGAAATAAGATGTGTTAGGCTTGTTCCTAAAGAAGTCTAGGGACATATTCTAGCACTAACAAGTGTGATATAAAATGGAGAGAATCTAATGTACACATGATTGGTTTTGTTGATCAATAATATAAGATATATGGTTTTACATCGAGTGATTGATACATTTTAGAACAAACAAAAATAGTTGTAGGTGGGTAACTAGATCAATCATAAAGATCATACTCAATGACAAATCACGAGCAAAAGTGATGAGTGAAAGGATATCTATTTCATATGAATAATAAAAACGAGAAGAGAAAACATGTTCTTTTATATCACATATAACGAGCAAGCAATCCATCAAAACATTATTTTAATTATAATTAGAATAGATCATAGGCTTGTATTGATAAAATAAAGAGTTATAAATTGTTTGAATGATTTTACTCTTAAATCAAATATACTATGTTAGGAAGTAAGGTCGACCAATACATTCACATATACCTGTCATAAATATTGGTTGGTGATCATAGATGGTATATTATTTTATTTTTTTTAAATAAAAAAGGCATTTCCTATTATAACTTGTCACATACAAAAAAACACATGTCGATAGGATGCCAATTGTTCCACCGAATTAGCGAAAACTGGGACAGTTGGAAGCCTGTGATGTCCAAGTCAAAAAATGGTAGTTCATCATCTACCCTGCCAAGAGGAAACCAGGGTAGGTGGCAGACTATAGTCTTTACATCATTGTTCAAAAGTGAAACTGGAAATAAAACTAGACTATAATTAAAACTAGACATTGAACCGGAATTGAAACTAACATCTAAGCAGGAAATTTGACACCAGAACCATATTGAGCTCCACTCCATGGAATTACCCATTAGCATTGGATGTTTCATCATTGGGGTCGTCATTTTGAGGCCCGTTCCAAGTCTACAGGACAAAAGGCCTTGCGCACGTCAGGCATTTTTGCCTAGCTGGTGCATTGGAATATGACTCATACAACATGTTAATGCGTTGGTGCATGAGGATGTCGCGATGGGTCTAATCTGCCATCTGGCTCCACAGCTTGAAAACTAACGCCGATTGTTCCGGGTGGAAGATGGGCAGGGGTTCTTGCCATGGTTTCATGACTATCGTGATAGGTGGTGGCGCTAGGATCGAGCCACCCTCCACCGTTATGCCACCGAAAACATCGCTTGTAGCCTCCTATGCGCCATTCCTATCTTTTTCTATCTCGACTTCCTCCTCCTTCCTGATCTCCTCGTCCTTCGCTACAACGTAGGAGAAATTGATGTCACCTGGAAGCAAGGCATCTTGGGAGTCAAGGTGGAGGAATTCCTCCTCCACGATGCAAGTGTGAGCCTCTTCTGCCTCCTCCATGATGCAAGTGTGAACCTATGTGGCTGGTGCAGTGGCTTCCATTGAAAAATAGCTTGGGGGTTGCCAATTCTTTGGAACAGTGAAGAGGAGGAATTCTAGAGGGAGTTGTATAGGTTCCTCCAGGATCACTTCCTCCACATAAGACATTGGAGGTGACCTATCCTTCACTCTGTTGAGTGAAACTTGAGTGCGTTGAGTGTGGGCTATGGAGAGTGCCCTCTCTAACTTCTACCTCCTCCTCTGTCATGCAACAAAGTTGTGCCAGGCAGGGCCATGGTGTGGCCTGCCTCTCTCCCTCGACATCGAGGAAGTGATTTGAATCGCTATCATGCAAGAGGTCTTGCGATGGATGCCCCAAATCTCAAAGATGTTGGCTTAGTGCATGGCGAAGGTGAAATGGTATGAGTTGTTGCAATGTTGGATAAGAGCATAGAGGAGCGACATGACTGATTCCACTAACATCTCCCATCCACTGAACCCCATGGCCATCGTTCTGCTTGCGTGAGGGAGCCGTCCTTCGCCTCTTGACGGGCAGTAATGGAAAGCTCCCATTTAATGGAGAGGGGATGGGAGCCAGCCTGCCATATTTATGGCTGGGCTCGAGCCTGTGTGACGTGGCCATTGTGTGCTGCGTGGCACCCCATCTGGGGGTGATCATAGATGGTATTGATATATGACACTACTTCAAATTAATTATTAATATTTTTATTAAATTGATTTTTTTTAATAATATTAGAGAAAATTTCTACCATTTTATTATTATATAATCAAAAATATATCATATACTCATTTGATATTGACTTAATGTTAAAGAACTAGTTTAAATACACTTTAAACATATTAAAAATTATATTAAAATACACAAATATTAATTTATTATTTTTTTTAATAGCTACTCTTCTATTATTTGGAGCGATAGCGTAAGTCTTATGTGCTATAAATATGTACACAATCTCAGGTCTGCCACCATCGCAATTTCCAATACCTGGCAAAATAGATGGCCAATGCCCAATTTATGGATTGCCTTTGCTTGTATGTCTTTTCTTTCTGACGGGTTATATATGGTTGATGTTGTGAAGGATGACATGAATGCATTGTTTTGTAATCTCATAGTGAAAATGTGCTTTAATTACATTGTTATTTGGTATTATTCTAAATGCGTACATAATTTTTTTCCAACAGAAAATTTCTCAATATATTAAATATATGTTGTTCTCATAAAATGGTACAATGATTGTGCTATTACAACCATATTCAAAAGGTATACACATACCACATAGACAAAGCCTGTAGTCCTACAAAAGTGCTAGTTACATATAGTTGGACTCATCAAAATAGCCAACCAAGAAACAAAAAAGAAGTAAGTCCATGGTGACTTATGAAAGCACAATATGGAGAAATCCAGATCTCTCAAAAATAAATATAGACATCCCTGTTGTGCTATCTAGATCACAGGTAGAGATGCAAAGATAGTGGGGGGCGCTTGTGGCCATCCTGCCATTTGCTGAAATGGATCCTCCCTTCTGGAACCTGAAGTGCATGATTTTTTTGATAGTACATCTGCTTCTACATTCTCTTCCTTGTATATCTGATCAAATCTAATGATGTTGAATAATGTTATAATATCCAAGATCTTATCCATCCAGCCCATAAGTGAAGATACTTGTAAATTTCTCTTAAAGTTTAACCAATCTATCACAATCTTTGAATCCCCCGGGACATGTAGCTAATCTATCTTGTAAATGCGTACATAACTTATGAAGGTGTTAAAGAACTTTTTGAATTTCAAGATAGTCATTGTTAATGCAAACACGTTATAATAATAAATTGAAAAATATAATGGTAACAATAAAGTATCCAAATGGAAAACTATAATGGTAAAATAAAGTATCGAGCCATAACGTTTTTGTGAACCGAGCTATAAGTTTTAGTGAAACCAAAACACTTACATGTTACCAAGTACATATTATCATATATATTATTTTTGTTTTTGTATGTAAATATTGTTTATATATATATATATATATATATATATATNACAATGGATTTCTAGTTTGAATCATGTACTTACCTCGTTGAACAACTTGATTTGGCCTTTAGTTTAGATATCAATATTGATGTGAGAGGTTTCTAATCGGAACACTTTTTAATGATATAATATTTACTTTACAACAATATGTAAGAGTAATGATAAAAAAAGAGAGAGAGTTATATATATATATATATATATATATATAGAGAGAGAGAGAGAGAGAGAGAGTAATAAGTAAAAGGAGATTGATTATACATATACATAGGTAGTAAATAAGAACAATATTTGTGATATTATGTTTACACAAAATGAACAAATAGATATATAATATAAGTGGATGAGAAGTAGTAATAATGGTAACAAAATTAATAAGTGTTATTGAAGATAAGTAATTATAAGAGAAAACAATCGAGGTGCAATACATACAAAAGGTAAGAAAGTGTAGAATTAAGTTGAATAAGAAGGTAAGAAGGTGTAGAAAATGATTAAGTTGAATAAGTTAAAGCAATAGGGAGCAAGTTAATAAGAATAAATTGATAAAATATAGGGTATAAAATATAGAATTAAAATGATAAAATTGGTATTATAAAGGACAAAATGGTAAAAAGAGTAAAATAAATAGTTAAGTATTACATCAAAACATAAGAAGGGCATACACATATATGCAAGGATATAAAGGGTTAATGGGATGTGAAGAGATGAGTATGTGTGAACATGAATAGAGGATGTGAAGGGAAGAGTATAGAAATTACAAATAATAAAAATACAAGGGAATAAACACTAAGAGTAGTCATGGGATATGTTAGGCAATGGGAGAAGATCTTATTTTGGAATTACATGATGAGTAAGTAATATATAGTAGTTGAGTTGGAACAAAGTGACATACATTGTAGTAAGAGGGAGGGAAAGTAGAGAGTTGTGGGTAGTAGTGACATACAAAGACAAAAAGAACAACAAAAATAAGGTAAGTCATATAGTAGTATGTACGATGTAATAGATAGGAAGTTTGAGAAGTATGTGGGTGGGATGCACATACTAATAGAAGTGGTGTTTAGTTAGGTAGTAGTATGTGGATGCAAAAAGAAGTGGATGAGAAGTAAGAAAAAGGTAATAACAAATATTCATACAAGAAATACAATAGAAAACATCGTGAGATATATACAAACGATTGTATAGTTAAGGGTTATAAAAAAGAAATAAATACAAATGGAAGTGTATAGAGTAGAGTAGTGATGGTTAAAAGTTAACAATAAAGCAACAAACAAGTGTTAAACGAGAAGATAAAATACGTATCAAGATATGGAATAGGAAAAATAAATGTGTAATTAGTGATTAGAGTAATGGATTCAAAGATGAGGAGACTGGTATATAATATGTTGAAAAATCAAAGACAATGTAATAATAAGTGAATGGAAATAGATAGAAAGTATATGGAGAAGTGTAAAGATATGTTATAGGTGAGATTCAAGAATAAGGTGCAAAATAAATGAGATCAACTCAGGTTAAGGGTGATGAATCGATTATAAATATTAATAGTGCATGAATTGTAAAATAAGGATGCAAAGTCAATGGTAGTTGATTAAGGCAAATATGTGAAGTGAAAAATAAATGAGATCAACTCAGGTTAAGGGTGATGAATCGATGATAAATATTAATAGTGCATGAGTTGTAAAATAAGGATGCAAAGTCAATGATAGTTGATTAAGGCAAATATGTGAAGGAAATAATACAAATGAATGAGATAAATAATGATGTATTAAAGTAGGATAGAAGGGTGGATAAAATGTAGGAGGGAGGTTAAATATGGAGTTATAATTGAGTTCAAGGTGGATTGGAAATGCATGAACTAGCAATATGATGTAGTATATGTAAGAACAAAAAGATAATAGTCGATTAAGCATAGTGAAGTGTGCTACATAAGTGGTAAGTTGAGTGTATTCTATAAAAGTAAGAGAGAGTAGTTGGAGTAAGCAATAAAAGTTTTATGAGATAATGAGATAACAAGACAATGAGTTTCCAAATAATATAAAGTATTTGTTAAGTTAGTAAATGATGGCGTGCTTAAATAAAAGTAGAAGCAAATGTAATGGTAGATGGAATTGTGTAAAATAAATGTTAAATAAGACAATACAGTATAAGGAATGCCAATGAACTCTAGAAACGATGTTAAGGAATAATAATATAATTAAAGCCTAAGTGATACCATAAGGTCATGTGTTGTGAACATAGAAATTGAGTTCAAAATGATAATGAAAATTTCATGATGATATGTTCTATTACATCATGGGTTGTGGTAAGAAATTTGGACGAGTTGTTAATGGTTGATGTAATATTAACACAACTTGTGCTTATTTATGCATTGATTTGTTAAGTCAATTTAAGTTTATTGCTAAGGAATAATGACAATTAGTGCAAGTGACTAAAATAATTACTATCTACCACCACCTTGTGTGAAGATGACATTGCGATTAAATCAAATTTTCAAGAAGAAATGAATACTCAACATAATGTTTACAATGTTCAATTAAAGGGAAATTTACCTTACTTAAAGGAAACTAATTTACAAGTTGAATGATAAACAATAAGAATGTCCATCCCACTACTAAACTTATTTCATAGCAGAGGAAGGATCTTGAAGAGTGCATGTGATGTAACCAAAAAGGGCTAGAGAGCAAAGTTGGTAAGTAGCATGTAGGTGTAAAGGATAAGGTTGAGGTGTATGAAGAGCATCTGCAAGGAATAAAGGCCTTAAAGATAGGTAATGATAGAGTGTGGAATGGAACCTAGTAGGAAACACACTCTTGATTTATCATGCCAACTAAAGCATGGTAGACATGGTTCTCATTCCTATACGCACGTTTGTAATAGTGAATTGTTGATGAAAAGACAAATTTCCCTTGACTATGATGAAAAGAATCTTATACTAAACATTTAACGTGGCCAAGATATAATTGCACGACGTAAGAGGAAAGTGAGATTGATAATAATGACCAAACTATGAAGTGACGAAATCACATGACAATCAATTAGCAATATCTTAGTAAATGTTCCTATGCATGGGAAACTTTTGAAATGACGTATGTGTTCTATCATTCAAGTTAGAGTGTTAATCAAAGTTAGTAGTAATTGGTTAATTAGAAAGGTATTACAAGTGGTATTATATGCATGACTTAATGAAATTATGTAAATCTCAATACAAAAATCACTTAACAAGAAAGCCAATAATAAACTAAGGTTTTAACTGGTAGTCAACCAACAAGATATACTTTATATATATGAGAATCCTACTGTTGGATTACTGAGAGGGGGGGTGAATCAGTAATAGA
>ML780804.1:571926-591794 GCA_009831015.1 Picea engelmannii
AATTATAATACACTCATTACTTCACTTTATTATTTACCTTTTAAAATCTCTTAAACCACTTTGACTACTTTGACCTTTTGGGGCTTCTAGATGACATATGAGGGTCATCCAACTTCGTAAGGCCATAACTCTCAAACCGTGAGTTATGTGACGTTCCACATACCACTAGAAATGACATGACATGTACTAGACTTATAGAATAGTATTATCTGAAAATATATCATAACTCATATTGTTACCCATCAAACAAACTTGGGTCCATTACCCAAACCTGGGGTCTCCAACTTCTCATGGCCATAACTCTCTAACCGTGAGGGGTTATGTGACGTTCCACATACCACCAGAAATGGCATGACAAGAACTATCCATATAGGATAGTTTCTATAACAAATTAATTGTCCTTCATCTCATTATTCCACAATTAATCATGGGTTGTATTACTCCACAAAGTGTCTTCCCGTGAGGGCTTTCACCATAAGGGGACCACTTTGGAGTTCATACATATTTACTTCTTATCAACCATGACAAAACAATAATGAGTCATATTTACATAAAACAATCTTGGGTCCATTACCCAAACCTTTGTGCTACGGGGCTTTCTTCAAGGGTTGACATCAATGACAACCAACCTTAATCAACACCTACATGGAGCTTGGAAAGAATAACTTTGTAAGAGAAGTGTCTTAACATTAAATAAATCACAAGTGGTAATAAAATTTGAGTTTGGACACAATAGAGGTCTGCTAAATAGGGGTATCCAGTTAATGTATTATAGCCTCAACATATTTCTAAACAAGTAAAGGTCTAGTAGGACTAGTATAGCACGTGATCAACTACTTGGGAGGATGTAGATATGATATAATGAGAGCATCCCTCACTTTTTTTACCACAACCTCAGGACTATGTTTCCCGAAGGATGGGTGTATGTAATTCCCATTTTGACTTAGACAACTAGAATTACTTATGGCCTAGTTGTATCTTTATTTTCTTATTATCTGTGGAACACTATTATCTTGACACTTTAAATTTTGGACATGTGTACCTATGTGTATGTAAATACTATGAATGTTTATTGTTACATGTTTTATGATGGATATTATGTGACCTATTTCTAGCTTGAAATTTTGAATTTGAAAGACATTGGTACGTGGATACCGAGTTAATGATATGGTTAAATGCAATTACATGTTAATAATATGGATATGCATGAGTTTGTGTTATAACTAACCTGCAGATTAATGGGCTATGAAATGGCCAAAGGATGAGGATAATAAATGCTTGATGTCGTGAACATCAACTAGGAAACAATATGGTATGAATCTTTGTATGTTAAATTATGTTGTTTCAAATGCATTGTTGTGATATGTGGGAAAGTGCAAGTTTTTTCAGGTAGCGAGACTGCTTGAAACTGAGTATACGATGACAAAATCCAAACAACATAATTCCATTGTATGGCCCATGATAGGGTGTTGACCCTAGTTCTATCATGAGGGGTGGGGGCATTTCCCACCATGTATCCTCTGAAACCTGGAGTCATGGGAGGATGGTGTTAGGTCACGCTCCCTTAGACGTGTGATGAATACTGCTAGTTTTATGTTGGGAAAGCTTGGTCAAGATAGTTGACACTTCCGTTTACAGGTTCTATTTGGAGTTAGGTCAATATAGTTGACACTCTAGTATATTCCAACAGAGGAAGGATATAAATGGAAGTAGGTTAGGGAGGGAGGATGTTAGAAGTAGTTGTGAATGTGTGGGTTTTAATCTTATAGAAGAAGTGTCTGATTTTCTCTTTGTTCTTTAAAAAATAAATTGCTTAACTGAATTACGATTATCTAGGTAAATGTTGCTTGTGCTAAATTATTATAATTGAAGGATTCTTCTAATATTGTAAATGATTGATTTATTTATTATGAAGTTAATTGCATTGTTGATTGGATTGGAAGCATATAGGAATTGCATTAGATGTGTTAATTATTACCATTAGTACACACACGAGTTATGTATGTGCTAGCTATGCATACATGCCTTGCACATGTACACTAGAATTTATGAATGTATTAAATTAATGGTGTTGATTATATGTTCTAGATGTATGAATCATGTTATTATTATCCTTGAATTGTGAATGACCATAACTTTGGGACAAAGTTTCTTGAAGGGTGGGTGTATGTAATGCCCCAAATGGATTAATTAATAAATATAATTAAGTAATGTAATTTAAGTCATTAATGTAATAAAGATAATTAAATAATTGAAATCATTAATTTAATTAAGTCAATTTAATTAATTAACTAATTAGATTTTATTATTATTTAATTAATAGATTAAATTATGTAACAATAAATGAAATGATTATTTATTATATTATGTGTGATGGAGAATTTATAAGGGTAGATAGGAATTTATGATGGATGGGAAAGAAATCAAGAGAGACAAATTATGTCAGAGGAGAAGTGTGCCAAGGAAGAGAAGGGAAATGAGAGAATAAAGAAAGGGAAATTGGTCATTTCGAATTGATGGGGGGTATTGTAACCCAGGTCTGCACCCCTGATATTTCCCTCCTTTACCCTATACATCCATCAAGTCTGATTTTTTTTATTTGTTTGCTAATTTTATTCTCCATGGTTTAATCACTCAACTTCAATGGCCCCTACCCGTCTTTACTTATTTTGCAGCATATTTTTCTTTCTTGAAATGTGATTACATGTTCTGGTTTGAGTTCGAAAATACTTGTCATCATGTTTATCACTAATTGAGCATGCAACATGTCAACCAAGTCCTTTGTATGTGCAGGAAACATTCGCAAAAAAAATGCGACAATTCAAAGAAGTGGATTTTAGGCTTAGATTGTAAGCGAACAGACAAGTTAAAATTTTCGACGGTGGAGATCCAATGTTCAATTCAGATCAACGGCTCTCGTCCATTCAAAGTTTCAAAATTGTGTGGGGTTTAAAAACAAGTGCGAACCCTCGAAGTATCGGAGCTCTGAAGGGCTGGAGCCTCAAACTGCCACGTCACTCCTGGAGGTCAGTTATCTGGGAGATATTCATACTCTGTATTCAAGAATCCATGAAGTGTTGAAGCCTCGAATTGTCAAATTGGGTCCTCACTGCCACTTCACTCCGCGAGATTATCACTTCGGGAGGTTTTGATCCAGAACAAGCACAAAGCCCCGAAGTGCCGAAGTGTCGGAGTCTTTTTTAGCTGACGTCATATGCCACTTCTCGGTTGATTCCAGATGACATGTGGCACTCATTTTTGGTACTTTGGTTATGTCATATTCTCTTTTCTAGGTGACACATGTCACTTTTATTTTATTGACACATCATTGATTGTGACATCATATGGCCATGCCATATCCAGGAGATCGCCACTCTAGGGGATTTCAATTCAAAAGCTCTTGAACCCTGAAGAGTCAGAGTCTCGAAGTCTCGAAATGCTTAATGATGAGATATCTTAATCTTGGGTTAATTAGTAGTAAACATGGTTAATGACTCTAAGATTTTAGCAATCCAGGGGATTTAAACTCAAAGCGAGCAAATTTCTTCGAACCTCTGAAGTGTCGGAGCCCAGAATTGTTGAAGTGGGTCCTCACTGCCACGTCACTCCGCAACATTGTCACTCTGGGGGATTCTCAAACTCAACATTCAAAAACTCCTGAACCCCAAATTGTCGGAGTCCCGAACTCCCGAAATGATTAAAGTCTTAATCTCAAGTTAATTATCTTAAGATAAGCATGAATTAATGACTCTGAGAGATTGTCACTACGGGAGATATTCAATCTCTGCATTCAAAATCTCTTGAGCCCCAAATTGCCGAAGTGTCGAAATATCAAATGATTAAAGTATTAATCTCGGGTTAATTAGAAAAAGTGTTGGTTAATGACTCTGGGAGTTTGGTCCTCCAGGAGATATGTATACTCTGCACCTCAAAGCTCCCAAACACTGAATTTCCGAAGTGACTTATCTTCGTTAATTGCATATTTTGAGGTTGAAAACAATGCCAAACCAGGGAATGTGGAGGCATTCAAAGGCATAATATGGTTCATCCAATGGAAACTCAGTGATATCCAATAGGTACATAACATAAGCTCCAAAATCTAGAACCTATAACTCCAAAACCAGGAACTCGAGAAGCTATAATCCATATTGCATAAGGAATATTAGAGACTCTATAAAAATGCCAGATGATTTGCTTCGTTCCCTTAGGAGATAAGTTGAAGAAAAATGCTTCTAACACATCCAGTTATCTCCTAGTGGCCTCCAACAATGCGCATGGATGCGAGTGGTCGATACAAAACTCAGGTCTATCACTCCTAGTCATTTTCTGTCAAATCTCAGTTCAGTCCAGCATATGCATCAATTTGGTTTATTGCTAGTAGTTGTTTTTAGTTATTTTGAATTGCAAAACTCTTTTAGATTCAAGCATAATAAGTGGTCTTTTATGTGTGATAAGAACCACTCTTTTTTATTAAGTCGATCTCGGAGTATATATTAATGTACTCCAACATTTTTTTAGCTAAGTTAATAAGTTGTTTTACAACTGGTGGTGTAGAGTTAAGCCTCGGACCTAGATGGACGAGAGCCTCTGCAACTATGATAAATATGAAGTTTTTATATGTTTTGAGTGTTCAGTTTTTGGGGAAAAGAAGATCAATACATCAACTAGTTGAACCTGTTCTATGCATGGATTAAATATCTCTACCTGGTGAATATACTCTTGATGACACTGTTTTTTTCCAAATCTACATGTGTTTTTATCTTATCTTGAATGCAGTTTTTTATTTGTGCAAAGTACATTTCATTTCCTTCTGTTATGTATAACTTGTCTTTACTAATATGCAACTTGTTAAACAACAAATGCTTTGGTGAAGATTTTTTTTTATTGCAACATGTGGGAGTAATTGCATTATTGATACACGTTTGATGTCTTGAAATGATATTTTAAGTATTAAAATTCTTGCAACAGATTATTCATTTAGTGGTTTGTTGTTTCCCTTTGTTTTTACCTCTATTATTTCACTTGTCTGTCATTTGTTTGCAACCAGCCAAGGAGGACCCTCATCCATATCATTTTTCCAACCCCATCATGATCTTGTCTTGGAAAATCCAACCCTCAAACTGACCAACAAAAATCAGAAAACCAATCGTTCTAAACATGTGGTAGCCTAGCTCTGCCCTTTAACAGTCAGGTGCAGACTTTAGGATCAACATCTTTTGGCGTCGTTGTTGGGGAACGAAGTAACGAAATATATTTCCCTGGGAGAATGAAAATGATTAGATATGATCTTTGATGGTGAACAAAGACCATACACATTCAGACTGCAGATCATTCACCTAGAGACTCCGTGGTTAAAGAATCTAGTGGCGACTCCAAATTTTTAAGAAGTCATATTTTAAGATGGAAGCCATCTTGGCTAGGATGTTTTCTCCTTTCAATTTCTCTGTTGTTCCTGGTTTTCCAAATAATGTTCCTACTATAGATGAGTGGGGTGATCACTTGCCTAGATTTAGAGAAGATAAAGATGATAACCCCGCAGATCATTTGCTTGAATTCCATGAGGTCATGCATCAGTTGGGTATACATCACGAGGATGTATTAATGAAGATGTCCATGTACTCATTAGAGGGAGATGCTCGTGAATGGTATCTTTCCTTGCCTCTTGCTAGCATATCTTCCCTGAAACAGTTCGATGCAACATTTAGTGATCATTGTAAAAGGTTTTTTCCAGCTGATTTACGTTTTGAAAACTGTTGTGAAGAATTTGGATCTTATATTCAACAGTCAATTATTAGTTCTTATAGCAATATAGATGAAGGGGATGATAATGTTGAGGAAGAGGAAGAATATTCATTATCATTTGTATCTTCTTCCAATTCTGTTATACAAAAAGATGACTTTCAACATTCTTTAAAAATGAAAATGATAATGAGAAGGGTTTCCAACAGAGGGTTTTCTAGCTTTGTGTTCATGATGCAGCTAATGATAGTCATGATTGTGATCAATTTGTTGCTCAAATTTTTCATGAATATTTATCACTTGCTTATGATTTATTTGAAAAAAATCCATTTAATGGTTATGAAGAGGAGCTACCAAATCAACATTTCAAATATTCTTCTATAGTAGATGTGGATCTGTATTCCCCAGAAATCGTTGAGAAAAAATAAATATATAAGTCTGGAAATGACATTCTGGAGCAAGAACAAGAAAAAACCAGCAATGTAGAAGACATAAACTTTGATTTCAAACAACATGATGAGCAGTATCAAGAGTGTTTTGCTGCCCTTAATGGTTGTGAATCACATGACTCTCATCAGTTGTTTCAACGAGGAAAAGAGAAAACCAGTCTTGTTCATATAGTATATTTCAAACAACAATGACTGAGTCTTCTAGATCAACTAGAGTCTCCTCATGTTCTTGATGATCCCATATCTGATTGGATGGATTCAGTTTCAACAGGGGTATCTAATATTATAGTTGTTGGTATGATGCACACAGTGTGTGGCAGCAAGTATGGATTACCATTAGACTTTTTGTTGTGTACATTGTTGTCTTTTCATGTTTTCAGCAGCGTACATGAATACATGCCAAGAACCTCGTTGCTTGATTGGTTATTTTGGAAACTTGTTTATACTTGAGTATTCAATTTCAGTTGGTTAGAGTAGGGGTGTGTTAATAAGCTTGTCATTCAAGAATTTAGTTTTTAGTTTTTTTATACAGTAGATCAGAAATAAGACTCCATATCCCAACACTGCACTTGGGTGTAACTATAGATTAGTTAGTTTGTGTGTGAATAAAGACTCCATATCCAAACAAAGGCATTGGGGTGTGCTAGTGTTGTTGGTTTCATCTTATTTTAGAGGACAGGAAAAACTGGTGCCATCTCTAAATATGGTTAGAAGAATTTTAAAATTGGCAGACGAATAAAACTTTAGCAGGGGCACTAAAGTAGTAGGGTCACCTAGATCGCATATTTCAAAACTGATCAACGATCACACTTCATTGCAGAAATAAAAAGAGCCTAAACATTAATCTCCTAGAGCGGTTCTACGATTGAAACCATGGTATAGCTTGTGAAGCACGTAGCAATTGATGGTTGATTGTGGAAGTCAGAGTAGTGTGGATCCAAACCACCCTTGACAACCTATGCAATCACGTGCTAATATCACGTCTAGGGTCCAATCCGAGAGTTGCACGTGACAACAAAACTTGACGTCAATCCAAATCATTAAAGGAAAAGTCACTAGGACCATGCTTGCACTAATGAAATACTCGGTTGGTTCCAACAAACCAAGAGGTTTGAAGAATATGGCAAAGTCATCAGAGGAGGGAGAAAAACATGTTGTACAAGTCATAACGAGAAAACCTTATACCAAACTCATTAATAAGTTGAGGTCAAATGCGAAGATCAAGTTGAACCATGTTTTAAAGGATTTGGTTATCAATGTAGATGAAAATGAATCAAAGGATGAAGATAATGTGAATGTCAGTAGAAGTGAATATACATGGCTGACAGATAGAAACATAGATAAGTTACAACAAGTGAGAGTGAGGTTTTGAGAGGTAAGGCACCTAATCTACTATTCTTATCACCTCATAGGGAAGTGTTATCCCCGGTTGGAGCCAATGTTGTAACCTAGTTATGCACCCATGCCCTTTCCCTCCTTTACCCTATACATCCATCAAGTCTGATTTTTGTTTTGTGTTTGCTAAGTTTATTCTCCATGATGTAATCACTCAACTTCAATGGCCCCTAAATGTCTTTACTTATTTTGCACCATCTTTTTCTTTCTTGAAAGGTGATTACATGTTCTGGTTTGAGTTTGAAAATACTTGTCATCATGTTTATCACTAATTGAGCATGCAACAAGTCAACCAAGTCCTTTCTATGCGCAGGAGACATCCACAAAAAAATGCATCAATTCAGAGAAGTGGATTTCGGGCTTAGATTGTAAGAAAACAGACAGGTTACAATTTTCGACGGTGAAGATCCAACGTTCAATTCAGATCAACAAATCTCGTGCATTTAGAGTTTCAAAATCGTGCTAGGTTTAACAACAAGCATGAACCCCTAAAGTACCGGAGCTCCGAAGGGTCGAAGCCCCGAACTTCCACATCACTCTGGGAGGTCAGTTATCCAGGATATATTCATACTCTGTATTCAAGAATCCCCGAAGTGTCGGAGCCTCGAATTGTAGAAGTGTGTCCTCACTGCCATGTCACTCCATGAGATTATCACTTCGGGAGGTTTTGATCTAGAACAAGCACAAAGCCTCAAAGTTCTAGAGTGTTGGAGTATTTTTCAGCTGACATCATATGCCACCTGTCGGTTGATTCCAGATGACATGTGACACTCATTTTTGGTACTTTGGTTACATCATCTTCTCTTTTACAGGTGACACGTGTCACTCTTATTTTATTGACACGTTAACGATTGTGGCATCATATGGCCACGTCAGATCCAGGAGATTGCCACTCCGCAAGATTTCAATTCAAAAGCTCCTGAACCTCGAAGATCCGGAGTCCCGAAGTCCCAAAATGCTTAATGATGAGATATCTTAATCTTGGGTTAATTAGTAGTAAATGTGGTTAATGACTCCATGAGTTTATCACTCTGAGGGATTTCAACTCAAAGAGAGCACAATTCTCCAAACCTCCGAAGTGTCGGAGCCCCGAAGTGTCATAGCCCTGAATTGTCGATTTGGGTCCTCACTGCCATGTCACTCCGCAACATCGTCACTTTGAGAAATTCTCAAACTCAGCATTCAAAAACTCCCGAACCCCAAATAGTCAGAGTCTCGAATTCCTGAAATGATTAAAGTCTTAATCGTGGGTTAATTAGCTTAAGATAAGCATGAATTAATGACTCCACGAGATTGTCACTCTGGAAGATATTCAAACTCTGCATTTAGAAGCTCCTGAGCCCCAAATTGCCAAAGTGTCAAAATATCAAATGATTAAAGTCTTAATCTCGGGTTAATTAGCAAAAGTGTTGGTTAATGACTCTAGGAGTTCGATCCTCTGGGAGATATTTATACTCTACACCCCAAATCTCTCGAACGTCGAATTTCCAAAGTGACTTATCTTCATTAATTGCATATTTTGAGGTTGAAAATGGCACCAAACCAGGGAACATCGAGCCAGTCAAAGGCATCATATGGCTCGTCCGACAACAACTCGGTGATAGCCAACAGGTATAGAACAAAAGCTCTAAAATCTGGACCCTACAACTCCACAACCAAGAACTTAAGAAGCTATAATCCAGATTGTAGAAGGAATATCAGAGACTATAGAAAAATGCTAGATGACTTGCTTCTTTCCCCCAGGAGACAAGTTGAAGAGAAAACGTTGTCAACACATCAAGTTATCTCCCAATGGACTCCAATAGCGCGCATGGATGCCAGTGCTCGATACAGAATTCAATTCTTTCACTCCTAGTCATTTTCTGTCAAATCTTAGTTCACTCTAGCATATGCATCAATTTGGTTTATTGCTAGTAGAAGTTTTTAGTTATTTTGAATTGCAAAATTATTTTAGATTCATGCATAATAAGTGGTATTTTATGTGTGATAAGAACCACTCCTTTTTTATTAAGTCAATCTAGGAGTATACCTTAATGTACTCTAGCTGTGTTTTAGCTAAGTTAATAAGTTGTTTTACAACTGGTGGTGTAGAGTTAAGCCTCAAATCTGGACCCTGCAACTCCACAACTAGGAACTCGAGAAGTTATAATCTGGATTGTAGAAGGAATATCAGAGACTCTAGAAAAATTCTAGATGATTTGCTTCTTTCCCCTAGGAGACAAGTTGAAGAGAAAATGTTGCCAACACATCCACTTATCTCCCGGTGGCCTCCAACAACACGCATGGATGCCAGTGCTCGATATAGAACTCAGTTTTGTCACTCCTAGTAATTTTCTGTCAAATCTCAGTTCACTCTATCATATGCATCGGTTTGGTTAATTGTTAGTAGCAGTTTTTAGTTATTTTGAATTGCAAAACTCTTTTAGATTCATGCATAATAAGTGGTCTTTTATGTGTGATAAGAACCAATCCTTTTTTATTAAGTCAAGCTAGGAGTATACATTAATGTACTCCAGCAGTGTTTTAGCTAAGTTAATAAGTTGTTTTACAACTGGTGGTGTATAATTAAGCCTTAGTCCCAGATGGACGAGAGCCTCTGTGACTCTGATAAATATGCAGTTTTTGTGTGTTTTGAATGTTTGGTTTTTGGGAAAAAGAAGATCAATACATCAGTCGGTTGAACTTGTTCAATGCATGGATTAAATCTCTCTACCTGGTGAATATACTCTTGATGACAGTGTTTTTGTCCAAATCTACATGTGTTTTTATCTTATCTTGAATGCAACTTTTTATTTGTGTGAAGTACATTTCATTTCCTTAAGCTATTATATAACTTGTCTTTACTAATATGCAACACATTAAACAACAAATGCTTTGTTGAAGATTTATTTTTATTGCAACCTGTGGGAGTAATTGCATTTTTTATACACGTTTGATGTCTTTAAATGATATTTTAAGTATTAAACTTCTTGCATTCATTGAGTGGTTTGTTGTTTCCCTTTGTTTTTTACCTCTATTATTTCACTTGTCTATCATTTGTGTGTCATCGGTCAAGGAGGACCCTCATCCATATCGTTTTTCCAACCCCATCATTCTCTTTTATTGGTAAAGCCAACCCTCTAACTAACCAACAAAAATCAGAAAACTAGTCATTCTAAACTTGAGGTGGCCTAGCTCTACCCTTTAGCAGTCAGGTGCAGACTTTAGGACCAATGGGGGGAAGGAGAATGGAGGAGAAAACCTTGAGGAAAGAAATTGGTTTAGGAAATTTTGGTTGCATACAAGATTGGCTGGTTGTTGGGATTTTGGGAACGGGGGTTGGGAAACCACAAGGATTCCTAGAGCTAGGGAGCCGGAGAAGCTTTGTTCCTAGTTGGCTGGGAGGAAAACATTATTTTTTCAGGCAGTTTCAGGAAAGTTCACAACATGCAACAAGAAACAACTTAGGACAAACTTCTTCTTCAACAGGTATTTCACTATATTACTATTTTTCTCTAAATCAAAGTTATGATTCATAAATATGTATTGAAAATGTTTTATGTGACTACTTAGATTTATTTGATTTATTTGATTTAACTGATTAATTTGCTAGAATTTACAGTCTTGTAAACAAAAACTAGATTTATTTTCATGTAAACATAAACATAAATTAAACAAAAATAGAATATATTGGCATGCAAACATAAATACAATTTAAACGTGTTCATAAGAGATCTTCCATAGAAAGAAAAAGTCACTTAAATCACAAATTTATTGTCTAACCATGAAGCCCTAGTGAAGGGCTTTACAATTATATCATATTTATAAGGGAGAGTTTTGTTGTTCTTTAAAATATTTGGTGCAAGTGGGAGAAAGTATGACCTTTTCCTTTTCATGTGAGTGCTAAAGTGAAGGTTCATACAAGGGACCCACCCTCCTCTTCTAACATTCCAAGTGCCAAGGTACTTTTTGGGTCACTTGAGCCCCAAGAAGACAAGTGCAAAAGGGTCTCAAGGGATGGTCGATATTGAAGGTCAATCAACAACCTAGATCTCTTTGGGGGTCTTTGGGTACTTTTGGCAAAAGGGTTGAAAAGATCTCTAAGGACGCTCATGATTAACTCACAACCAACTATCTAGATATCTTTAGGGGTCTTTTAAGAATTTAGAAAAATGCTCAAAAGGGTCCCAAAGGATATTCATATTTGTTTCACAATCAACGACCTAGATCTCTTTAGGGGTATTTTGGTCCTTTGTTCTACCTCCAAAAAGATTCTTTAAAACTAGGCAATTTTCATAGAGTTTATAAAAAAGATGGACCAAGTGGACTTTAGATTACAAAAAGTGTGCAAGCATAAATAGATGGTCCACAAGTGTTAGCGACCTAATCTCCCTAACCCCTCAAGTAGGTAGAATAATATATTTCCATGTAATAAAGGCCAATATTAATAAGGCCTAGAAATAAGGAAGAATAAGTCAAATGTAAGAAGACCTAATAGAAGCTTCCGCTTATAGAAGGATATTCCTCTAGATTGTTCTTTTGGATAGACATATTTAGTATAAATAGGAGTAGAAGGTATGAGAAGTTTTGTCTTGGATATTATTGTAATAGAGCTTTGCTCTGCTGGAGATTTCCCCCTCGAAGAGGCAAGTGGGCATTGCTCTCAGTAATCAAAGTGCTCTTTCCCGTGTTATTTTGGTAATAGTCTTGTATTATTGTCCTATTTTTCTAGTTATATCATTGTTTCTCTTCCATTTCTAGATAACTATTTATGTTCTGCATACTATTTTCTATCTAGAATACTACAAGTGGTATCAGAACACCTTCCTCGGCAGAAAATTGTGGGTTAATTTTTTTTCTTCAGGGTAGAGACGTATTTCGACGTCCTAAATCTATAAAGATCTGTCATTACACGCATAAACCCACGGTCGGGGTTTCACACACACAAGAAATACAAGTGGTACTTAAGCGCACATCTATTGGCCACCCTTGTAACCCTTGTTGCTACCCCTCTGAGTGGTAGCGCATCAGACAACACCTGTATACGGATCGACGTAGATCTCTTGAAGCCATCCATATATAAACCGATCGACCACCTGATTAATTTAGTGCCACAGAGAAAATAACTCGGGAAGATACTCTCTAGTACCTGGGTAGTCGGGTAGTACGGCTAAGGGCACAGTCTAGCATCCTTAGTTGGTGCCCTAAGATATTGGGCCAAGTACTACTATTGTACCCCGCACGTATATCAGAGAGCTATAGCACATGGAAAACCCTTGTTTGTAGAACCCTTTAATACCATAACCCTTGGAACGGAAACAAAAACAAAAAAAATAAGATCTATTGCCATGCAACTATATCTCCTGCATTTGGGTTGTGAAATTACTACACATTTCTTCTTGTTAAGAATTTGGGCATTTTGTCACTGCATTATTCTTTAGATCGGAGTATAACTCCGCAGGAGTAAAAACAAAAGTCTGGATCTCGTTGGCACCATTATTTGAGACCTATCCCATTGGATTCATCTCTTTGCCCTTATCGCAGTCATACCTATCATTTTTCAGCAAATTTTTTTCTCGTGGACCCGAACCCCTTCCAACACCCTTATTTGGGCCTTACTCCATTGGATTCCCCTCGTCACCCTAATCGTCATGATACACTTCACTCATAACCCATTTTATGTGTGCTCCCACCCATCCCTTGTTGTTTTCCCTATTCATCATGGCCCATGCCCGTAGCCAAGACTTGGAAGCTCACTTCAATTGCTTGTACTCTAATTTCACAGAGACCCAACAAGAAGTGAGACAACTCAATGCCAATGGTGACGCCATCAATAAAAACATGCATTCCTCCATCGATGCCAAAATGGACGACATCAAACAGGACCTCGCTACCGAGATTGAATCCTTCAATACCCAACTTGCCTCCACTACGATGATTTGTCCCAAGCTGCATATCCTTGCAGATATTCCCTCCTTTGACCCACCTTTGCAATTTGAAGGTCAAACTTCCTCCCATTCTCATAATTTTCAGTCCCATCACTTTCAGCGTGACCTACGCCTTCCACGTGTGGATGTGACCAAATTTGATGGATTGGATCCCACTAGCTGGGTAACTCAAATGGAACATGATTTATCTTTGTATGGAATTACAGATGAGTTGGCCAAACTCCTCCATCTAGATCAAGAATGTTGGCAATGGTGGCAATGGAGAAAAAATGCCCATCAAGGGTATGTGGATTGGAAATAATTTGTAGAAGATATTTATGAACGCTTTGACACTGACACCAACCATTTAGGTCATTTGACAAAGTTGAAGCAATCTAGCACAGTGGAAGACTTTATAGTCGCTTTTGAGTGATTGGATTTCCGTACCGAGGGCATGTCTGATGATTTTTTACAAGAATGTTTTATCAATGGCCTCAAGGATGATATTCATGCCCATGTCCCCATGGATCAACCTCAGAGTTGGGTGGAAGCTACTAAAAGAGATAAGGAATCACAACAAGTTGTCTCTTCTCAAACCCGAAAACCCTCCTTTATTCCTCACACTAAACCAGTCACTCCCACTACTCCTTCTACTCCACTCAAGATCCTGAAATTGACCAAGGCAGAAATGGTTGAACGCTAAGTTAAATTCCATTGTTATAATTGTGATGACAAATATTTTCTTGGGCACAAGTGTAAGGAACAAAATCTTTTTATGGCCATCTTAGAGGATGTTTCGGAAGACAATGTTGAGGCTCCCCTTGTGGCCGCGTCACCTGAACCCACTGACATGACCCCTCCCTCCGACCCTCCCAAAGTAGAACCGACCATTTCCCTGAATGCTCTCAATGGATTCTTGGCCCCCCAAACCCTCAATCTAATTGGTTACATTAAGCATCAAAAGGTCATCATATTTGTCGATAGTGGAACCACCCATAAGTTTATTCATCGCTGCATTTCCCAAGAAACTAATTGCTATATCCGTGTTGTCAATAATTTTCAAATCATGATTGCCAATAGTGGGTACATGAAATGTGGAGAGCATTGTGAAAATGTGTGTCTCCAAATTGGTTAGTACCACATGAAATATCATATGTTTTCTATCGACATGGGTGGTTGTGACATTGTGTTGGGTGCAGAATTGCTAAGGTCTTTGGGTCCCATTCCCATGGATTTTAAGGAATTAACCATGCAATTCCACCAAGAGGGCCAACAATATAAGTTCCAAGGCATCACCACCGATTCCCCGGAGATCATCAGTTCCCATCGCATGGAAAAGCTGCTCAAAAAAGGTCATTCTGGCATTATTGCACAACTCCATGCCATTTAAGCCACTGAGACACCCTCCATGTCGTAGGACCTCCAATCCATCCTCTCCAAACATCAAGTTATTTTTTCCACTCCCCAAGAACTCCCTCCTTCCCATGGTGTTCATGATCATTCCATTCCCCTTGTCCCCGACAGCCTTCCTCCCAATATTCGTCCCTATTGTCATCCCTTTTCCCCAAAAAATGAAATTGAGAAAATTGTTCAAGAATTTCTCAACACATGTGTTATCCATCCTAGTACAATCCCCTACTCTTCTCATGTGGTCATTGTCCTTAAGAAATAAGGTTCTTGGTGCATGTTTCATGACTTCCCTTCCCTCAATAAACTCACCATTAAAGACAAATTTCCCATTCTTGTCATTGATGACCTCTTGGATGAATTGAGTGGTGCCCATTTCTTTACTAAACTTGATCTTAGTTCTAGCTACCACCAGATACATATGAACGAGGTAGACATTCCTAAGACTGCATTTCAAACTCATGAGGGCCACTATGATTTTTTGGTCATGCACTTTGGCTTGTGTAATGCTCCCTCCACTTTCCAAAGCCTCATGAATCATGTCTTCCATAATTTTCTATGTCATTTTGTCTTGGTTTTCTTTTATGATATCCTCATCTATAGTAAAACCTGGACAACCCATCTTTCTCATGTGAATCGAGTTCTACAACTACTCTCTCAACACCAACTTTTCCTCAAAAAATTTAAATGTGCTTTTGGCGCCTCAGAAGCCGAGTACTTGGGTCATCTTGTTGGCAAGGCTGGTGTCAGGCTGGATCCTAAAAAGATTGAAGCTATGCAGGATTGGCCTAGCCCAAAGACTCTCAAAATCTTGTGTGGATTTCTGGGTTTAAGAGGTTATTATCGCAAGTTTGTTAAGAATTATGGAAAGATTGTGGCACCTCTCATTTCTCTTCTTAAAAATAATTATTTCACTTGGACTCCCGCAGTTGCTCAGGCCTTTCAAACCTTGAAGGCGTCCATGTGCACCACTCCAGTCCTGGCCCTTCCTGGTTTCACAAAGACCTTTGTCCTGTAATGTGATGCTTCCAGGAGAGGAATTGGAGCAGTCCTTATGTAAGAGGGTCGGCCTTTAGCATTCTTTACCAACAAACAATTGTCAAAGCGACATTTGGGAAAATAAATCTATAAAAAGGAAATGTTGGCTATTATGCATGCAGTGGATCTTTGGTGCCCTTATCTATTAGGGAAACGCTTCCAAATTAAGACAGATCATCAAAACCTCAAGTATTTTCTGGAACAACATCTTTCCTCCCCAGAGAAACAAAAATGGGTGACTATGATCTTTGGATATGATTATGATATCATTTACAAGAAAGGAAAAGACAAGGTGGTTGTTGATGCACTTTCCAGAAAATATGAAGATGAAGGGTCCCTTTTTTCCCTCTCCTTCCTTGTACCAGATTGGCTTGAAGCTGTTCACCAGGAATGGCTACACGATCCCAAAATTTCGCATCTGATACAACAATTGCAGGCCAATTCTCTAGTTTCCCCAGGGTACACTTGGCACAATTATGAGCTTCGATACAAAGGTTGTTTATATTTAAGTAAACAGTCACAACTTAAATCCACGGTACTTTCTGAGCTTCATGCTACCCCCACAACTGGGCACTCAGGGTTTACCAAAACCTATGACCAGGTCAAACGTTCTTTTTTGGGGGATGGTATGAAACATGACATTCACAATTTTGTGATTGAATGTGATGTTTGTCAATGTAACAAGGGAGAAACATTCAAAGATCCTAGCACACTACAACCGCTTCTGATTCCACCTACTATTTGGAGGGATATCTCTATGGATTTTATTGTGGGATTACCTAAATCGAGCAATAAATCAGTCATCATGGTAGTAGTTGATCGCCTTTCCAAGTATGTTCATTTTTGTGCTCTTCCACACCCATTGACAACCTCCACTGTGGCTCAACTTTTCATGGATGATGTCTTCAAGCTTCGTGGCATGCCTCATTCTATTGTTTCTGATCGACACCCCACTTTCACTAAAAAAAATTGGAAAGAACTGTTCAAGCTATAAGGAACCCAATTGCATCTCAGCACAACTTATCATCTCCAGACTAATGGTCAACTAAAGTTTTCAACAAGTGTTTGGAAACATATTTGAGGTGTTTTGCATCGAAAAGGAAAAATCAGTGGGCTCAATGGTTACCACTAGATGAATGGTGGTACAACACTTCTTACCATACAACTAACCACATGACTCCTTTTGAAGTGGTATATGGACAAAAGCCACCTTCAATTATCTCATACCCGTCAGGTGTCTCGAAGGTCCAGGCGGTTGACCAAATGTTTACAGTTCTAGAGGCTATTCTTCATGCCCTCAAAGAGAATTTGTTCATGGACCAAAATCGTATGAAGCAACAAGCATATCAAGGTCGCTCTGAACGTCAATTTGTAGAAGGATACCAGGTGTTTCTTTGACTACAACCTTATAAGCAAAATTCCCTCAAGGATGACCATTGTCAGAAACTGACGCCCAAATTTTATGGTCCTTATACCATTCTCAAGCGTGTGGGACAGGTGGCCTATCAGTTATCTTTTCCTAGTCATTCTAAGATCCATCCTGTTTTTCATGTTTCCTACTTAAAGAAGGTGATTGGAACTAAGTTCCAATCTCAAACCAACCTTCCCGAGTTGGACGAAGAAGGCTCCATTTGGTTACAACCACAAGCAGTTTTGGACCAACGTGGGCATCGCCTGCATCATCGCACCATCAAGGAAGTGTTAGTCCAGTGGAAAGATACAACTCTAGCATATCCCACTTGAGAACCAACTACCATTCTGCAACAATTTCCTCATCTCAAGCCTTGAGGACAAGATTTCTTTTAAGGGGGAGGACATGTTAGGGACCTAATCTCCCTAACCCCTCACGTAAGTAGAATAATATATTTCCATGTAATAAAGGACAATATTAATAAGGCATAGCACTAAGGAAGAATAAGTCAAATGTAAGAAGACCTAATAGAAGCTTTCGCTTCTAGAAGCTCTAGATTGTTCTTTTGGATAGACATATTTAATATAAATAGGAGTAGAGGGAATGATAAGTTTTGTCTTGGATATTATCATAATAGAGATTTTCTCTGTTGGAGGTTGCCCTCTCGAAGAGGCAAGTGAACATTTCTCTCAGTAATCAAAGTGCTCTTTTTGGTGTTATTCTAGTATTATTCTAGTATTGTTGTGGTATTTTTCTAGTTATATCATTATTTATCTGCCATTTCTAGTTAATTATTTATGTTCTGCATACTATTTTCTATCTGGAATACTACAACAAGCCTCATTAAAGAAATATTTCCAAGTGATTATTTTTTTTTTCCAGATGGAATACCTCTCGGGAAACCCCTGAGTACTTCCCCACTTAGTTTATGGTAAACAGGGTAAACCATCGACCCTAAATAGTGGTCCTGGCTCAAAACCACTTGAGATAACCCTTAGGGTTATATCCAAGTGATTAATGCATTAGAAGCTCTTAAATTCATATATCCACCAAATCCCTTTTGTAAGTGTTCCTGGGATATTGTGGAATTGTCTCAAGATGTGGTATATGAGTCCCTTAATTCAATCTCAGAACAAAATAGGTGCAAGTCATTAAGAATAATATAAGTCTTTACCCCCAAGGAAGTCACGTGAATTTCCCAACTCAATTTTGGGGGATGTCAAGATAAAAATTGATGGAATTGCAATGAAAATATCTATTTTTTTGTCCCAAGGAAGTAATGAGCCTTCCCTAGCTCACTTTTGGGAGAGCCCCAGGGAAACCTTTACTACACCAAAGTGAAAATAAGCTAATTCTTTGTCTCGAGAAGTTATGGGACTTTCCCTATTCACTTTGGGGGGGGACCTAAAGAGCTAGACAACCACACAAGAACATTTAGAGACAAGGAAATTCAATTACTTCCCCATTCATGAATTGGGGCTACTACATTGCACTCCTGAGCTAATAATAAGTTGACACTTGGAACTGACGAGGCCATAAACCTAAAAAATCTGCTTCATAGTGGTGGGACTATTTTTCCTATGCACTATGAGTATTATTGAGAATCCTTAAATTATTTTTGTGATTGTGATAGTGTATTGAGCTTGATTGTACAAATTGAACAACATATTAGATTTGTCAAGAAATAAATCTAATATAATTGGAGAATCAATGCTTTTATATCCAAGTTGGTTGTAGAAATTCCATGGGATTTAGCACAAGTGATATTAGAACCATAAAGTCACTACCTCAACCACCATCAATGTGACAAACTCCAGTTCACAACCCCCTATGAACCACATTTCAACACTTGTATGTAGTGGGCCCGTCAAGGGATGCTACAACTAAAGAAAGGGGAGGAAGCATGCGATGGCACATTCAATACCTAGTACCATATGATTTGAGGGTAAATTAGTGGATTTGTCGACATCTCTTGCTAAGATAAACATGGAATAGATTGCTTCAATTGACAACAAATATTCCCAAGGGAGTTGTAATGTATGAAGGCATTAGGATGAGGAGCCAAATAAAAAAATAATATATTAGGGTGAGCCTAAAGAAAGAGATCAAAACAATCAGAATTCACATGAGCAACGAGGGGGTGATTGGCCTTGAAATCACATGTCGAGGATTCACAAAGAAGAATCTAGAAGAGAGTAATAATTTCCTATTGACAACCATTTGGAGAGAATTTGTTTAGTTGCAGTTCAAAGAAGAGTAGAATTATAGGATACAAGAAGCTTAGTTGTATGGAATCCCATTGAGAAAAAAGACTTACCACTCTTATTGTGTGTATGTAGTCTATATTTTTGTACATATACCTTCTTTTGTTATTCATCCACATCCTCCTCTCATGTTTTGGAATTGTAATAATCATTGAAATACTTAAGGGAAATTAGCAATAATGTTCAGTGGAGGTTTATGTATTGTTCCTTGTGGTCTTGTGTTAACAAAAGTTTTAATGAAATATGTTAATGACAGGAT
>ML780804.1:591894-620536 GCA_009831015.1 Picea engelmannii
TGTCAAATCTTAGTTCACTCTAGCATATGCATCAATTTGGTTTATTGCTAGTAGAAGTTTTTAGTTATTTTGAATTGCAAAATTATTTTAGATTCATGCATAATAAGTGGTATTTTATGTGTGATAAGAACCACTCCTTTTTTATTAAGTCAATCTAGGAGTATACCTTAATGTACTCTAGCTGTGTTTTAGCTAAGTTAATAAGTTGTTTTACAACTGGTGGTGTAGAGTTAAGCCTCAAATCTGGACCCTGCAACTCCACAACTAGGAACTCGAGAAGTTATAATCTGGATTGTAGAAGGAATATCAGAGACTCTAGAAAAATTCTAGATGATTTGCTTCTTTCCCCTAGGAGACAAGTTGAAGAGAAAATGTTGCCAACACATCCACTTATCTCCCGGTGGCCTCCAACAACACGCATGGATGCCAGTGCTCGATATAGAACTCAGTTTTGTCACTCCTAGTAATTTTCTGTCAAATCTCAGTTCACTCTATCATATGCATCGGTTTGGTTAATTGTTAGTAGCAGTTTTTAGTTATTTTGAATTGCAAAACTCTTTTAGATTCATGCATAATAAGTGGTCTTTTATGTGTGATAAGAACCAATCCTTTTTTATTAAGTCAAGCTAGGAGTATACATTAATGTACTCCAGCAGTGTTTTAGCTAAGTTAATAAGTTGTTTTACAACTGGTGGTGTATAATTAAGCCTTAGTCCCAGATGGACGAGAGCCTCTGTGACTCTGATAAATATGCAGTTTTTGTGTGTTTTGAATGTTTGGTTTTTGGGAAAAAGAAGATCAATACATCAGTCGGTTGAACTTGTTCAATGCATGGATTAAATCTCTCTACCTGGTGAATATACTCTTGATGACAGTGTTTTTGTCCAAATCTACATGTGTTTTTATCTTATCTTGAATGCAACTTTTTATTTGTGTGAAGTACATTTCATTTCCTTAAGCTATTATATAACTTGTCTTTACTAATATGCAACACATTAAACAACAAATGCTTTGTTGAAGATTTATTTTTATTGCAACCTGTGGGAGTAATTGCATTTTTTATACACGTTTGATGTCTTTAAATGATATTTTAAGTATTAAACTTCTTGCATTCATTGAGTGGTTTGTTGTTTCCCTTTGTTTTTTACCTCTATTATTTCACTTGTCTATCATTTGTGTGTCATCGGTCAAGGAGGACCCTCATCCATATCGTTTTTCCAACCCCATCATTCTCTTTTATTGGTAAAGCCAACCCTCTAACTAACCAACAAAAATCAGAAAACTAGTCATTCTAAACTTGAGGTGGCCTAGCTCTACCCTTTAGCAGTCAGGTGCAGACTTTAGGACCAATGGGGGGAAGGAGAATGGAGGAGAAAACCTTGAGGAAAGAAATTGGTTTAGGAAATTTTGGTTGCATACAAGATTGGCTGGTTGTTGGGATTTTGGGAACGGGGGTTGGGAAACCACAAGGATTCCTAGAGCTAGGGAGCCGGAGAAGCTTTGTTCCTAGTTGGCTGGGAGGAAAACATTATTTTTTCAGGCAGTTTCAGGAAAGTTCACAACATGCAACAAGAAACAACTTAGGACAAACTTCTTCTTCAACAGGTATTTCACTATATTACTATTTTTCTCTAAATCAAAGTTATGATTCATAAATATGTATTGAAAATGTTTTATGTGACTACTTAGATTTATTTGATTTATTTGATTTAACTGATTAATTTGCTAGAATTTACAGTCTTGTAAACAAAAACTAGATTTATTTTCATGTAAACATAAACATAAATTAAACAAAAATAGAATATATTGGCATGCAAACATAAATACAATTTAAACGTGTTCATAAGAGATCTTCCATAGAAAGAAAAAGTCACTTAAATCACAAATTTATTGTCTAACCATGAAGCCCTAGTGAAGGGCTTTACAATTATATCATATTTATAAGGGAGAGTTTTGTTGTTCTTTAAAATATTTGGTGCAAGTGGGAGAAAGTATGACCTTTTCCTTTTCATGTGAGTGCTAAAGTGAAGGTTCATACAAGGGACCCACCCTCCTCTTCTAACATTCCAAGTGCCAAGGTACTTTTTGGGTCACTTGAGCCCCAAGAAGACAAGTGCAAAAGGGTCTCAAGGGATGGTCGATATTGAAGGTCAATCAACAACCTAGATCTCTTTGGGGGTCTTTGGGTACTTTTGGCAAAAGGGTTGAAAAGATCTCTAAGGACGCTCATGATTAACTCACAACCAACTATCTAGATATCTTTAGGGGTCTTTTAAGAATTTAGAAAAATGCTCAAAAGGGTCCCAAAGGATATTCATATTTGTTTCACAATCAACGACCTAGATCTCTTTAGGGGTATTTTGGTCCTTTGTTCTACCTCCAAAAAGATTCTTTAAAACTAGGCAATTTTCATAGAGTTTATAAAAAAGATGGACCAAGTGGACTTTAGATTACAAAAAGTGTGCAAGCATAAATAGATGGTCCACAAGTGTTAGCGACCTAATCTCCCTAACCCCTCAAGTAGGTAGAATAATATATTTCCATGTAATAAAGGCCAATATTAATAAGGCCTAGAAATAAGGAAGAATAAGTCAAATGTAAGAAGACCTAATAGAAGCTTCCGCTTATAGAAGGATATTCCTCTAGATTGTTCTTTTGGATAGACATATTTAGTATAAATAGGAGTAGAAGGTATGAGAAGTTTTGTCTTGGATATTATTGTAATAGAGCTTTGCTCTGCTGGAGATTTCCCCCTCGAAGAGGCAAGTGGGCATTGCTCTCAGTAATCAAAGTGCTCTTTCCCGTGTTATTTTGGTAATAGTCTTGTATTATTGTCCTATTTTTCTAGTTATATCATTGTTTCTCTTCCATTTCTAGATAACTATTTATGTTCTGCATACTATTTTCTATCTAGAATACTACAAGTGGTATCAGAACACCTTCCTCGGCAGAAAATTGTGGGTTAATTTTTTTTCTTCAGGGTAGAGACGTATTTCGACGTCCTAAATCTATAAAGATCTGTCATTACACGCATAAACCCACGGTCGGGGTTTCACACACACAAGAAATACAAGTGGTACTTAAGCGCACATCTATTGGCCACCCTTGTAACCCTTGTTGCTACCCCTCTGAGTGGTAGCGCATCAGACAACACCTGTATACGGATCGACGTAGATCTCTTGAAGCCATCCATATATAAACCGATCGACCACCTGATTAATTTAGTGCCACAGAGAAAATAACTCGGGAAGATACTCTCTAGTACCTGGGTAGTCGGGTAGTACGGCTAAGGGCACAGTCTAGCATCCTTAGTTGGTGCCCTAAGATATTGGGCCAAGTACTACTATTGTACCCCGCACGTATATCAGAGAGCTATAGCACATGGAAAACCCTTGTTTGTAGAACCCTTTAATACCATAACCCTTGGAACGGAAACAAAAACAAAAAAAATAAGATCTATTGCCATGCAACTATATCTCCTGCATTTGGGTTGTGAAATTACTACACATTTCTTCTTGTTAAGAATTTGGGCATTTTGTCACTGCATTATTCTTTAGATCGGAGTATAACTCCGCAGGAGTAAAAACAAAAGTCTGGATCTCGTTGGCACCATTATTTGAGACCTATCCCATTGGATTCATCTCTTTGCCCTTATCGCAGTCATACCTATCATTTTTCAGCAAATTTTTTTCTCGTGGACCCGAACCCCTTCCAACACCCTTATTTGGGCCTTACTCCATTGGATTCCCCTCGTCACCCTAATCGTCATGATACACTTCACTCATAACCCATTTTATGTGTGCTCCCACCCATCCCTTGTTGTTTTCCCTATTCATCATGGCCCATGCCCGTAGCCAAGACTTGGAAGCTCACTTCAATTGCTTGTACTCTAATTTCACAGAGACCCAACAAGAAGTGAGACAACTCAATGCCAATGGTGACGCCATCAATAAAAACATGCATTCCTCCATCGATGCCAAAATGGACGACATCAAACAGGACCTCGCTACCGAGATTGAATCCTTCAATACCCAACTTGCCTCCACTACGATGATTTGTCCCAAGCTGCATATCCTTGCAGATATTCCCTCCTTTGACCCACCTTTGCAATTTGAAGGTCAAACTTCCTCCCATTCTCATAATTTTCAGTCCCATCACTTTCAGCGTGACCTACGCCTTCCACGTGTGGATGTGACCAAATTTGATGGATTGGATCCCACTAGCTGGGTAACTCAAATGGAACATGATTTATCTTTGTATGGAATTACAGATGAGTTGGCCAAACTCCTCCATCTAGATCAAGAATGTTGGCAATGGTGGCAATGGAGAAAAAATGCCCATCAAGGGTATGTGGATTGGAAATAATTTGTAGAAGATATTTATGAACGCTTTGACACTGACACCAACCATTTAGGTCATTTGACAAAGTTGAAGCAATCTAGCACAGTGGAAGACTTTATAGTCGCTTTTGAGTGATTGGATTTCCGTACCGAGGGCATGTCTGATGATTTTTTACAAGAATGTTTTATCAATGGCCTCAAGGATGATATTCATGCCCATGTCCCCATGGATCAACCTCAGAGTTGGGTGGAAGCTACTAAAAGAGATAAGGAATCACAACAAGTTGTCTCTTCTCAAACCCGAAAACCCTCCTTTATTCCTCACACTAAACCAGTCACTCCCACTACTCCTTCTACTCCACTCAAGATCCTGAAATTGACCAAGGCAGAAATGGTTGAACGCTAAGTTAAATTCCATTGTTATAATTGTGATGACAAATATTTTCTTGGGCACAAGTGTAAGGAACAAAATCTTTTTATGGCCATCTTAGAGGATGTTTCGGAAGACAATGTTGAGGCTCCCCTTGTGGCCGCGTCACCTGAACCCACTGACATGACCCCTCCCTCCGACCCTCCCAAAGTAGAACCGACCATTTCCCTGAATGCTCTCAATGGATTCTTGGCCCCCCAAACCCTCAATCTAATTGGTTACATTAAGCATCAAAAGGTCATCATATTTGTCGATAGTGGAACCACCCATAAGTTTATTCATCGCTGCATTTCCCAAGAAACTAATTGCTATATCCGTGTTGTCAATAATTTTCAAATCATGATTGCCAATAGTGGGTACATGAAATGTGGAGAGCATTGTGAAAATGTGTGTCTCCAAATTGGTTAGTACCACATGAAATATCATATGTTTTCTATCGACATGGGTGGTTGTGACATTGTGTTGGGTGCAGAATTGCTAAGGTCTTTGGGTCCCATTCCCATGGATTTTAAGGAATTAACCATGCAATTCCACCAAGAGGGCCAACAATATAAGTTCCAAGGCATCACCACCGATTCCCCGGAGATCATCAGTTCCCATCGCATGGAAAAGCTGCTCAAAAAAGGTCATTCTGGCATTATTGCACAACTCCATGCCATTTAAGCCACTGAGACACCCTCCATGTCGTAGGACCTCCAATCCATCCTCTCCAAACATCAAGTTATTTTTTCCACTCCCCAAGAACTCCCTCCTTCCCATGGTGTTCATGATCATTCCATTCCCCTTGTCCCCGACAGCCTTCCTCCCAATATTCGTCCCTATTGTCATCCCTTTTCCCCAAAAAATGAAATTGAGAAAATTGTTCAAGAATTTCTCAACACATGTGTTATCCATCCTAGTACAATCCCCTACTCTTCTCATGTGGTCATTGTCCTTAAGAAATAAGGTTCTTGGTGCATGTTTCATGACTTCCCTTCCCTCAATAAACTCACCATTAAAGACAAATTTCCCATTCTTGTCATTGATGACCTCTTGGATGAATTGAGTGGTGCCCATTTCTTTACTAAACTTGATCTTAGTTCTAGCTACCACCAGATACATATGAACGAGGTAGACATTCCTAAGACTGCATTTCAAACTCATGAGGGCCACTATGATTTTTTGGTCATGCACTTTGGCTTGTGTAATGCTCCCTCCACTTTCCAAAGCCTCATGAATCATGTCTTCCATAATTTTCTATGTCATTTTGTCTTGGTTTTCTTTTATGATATCCTCATCTATAGTAAAACCTGGACAACCCATCTTTCTCATGTGAATCGAGTTCTACAACTACTCTCTCAACACCAACTTTTCCTCAAAAAATTTAAATGTGCTTTTGGCGCCTCAGAAGCCGAGTACTTGGGTCATCTTGTTGGCAAGGCTGGTGTCAGGCTGGATCCTAAAAAGATTGAAGCTATGCAGGATTGGCCTAGCCCAAAGACTCTCAAAATCTTGTGTGGATTTCTGGGTTTAAGAGGTTATTATCGCAAGTTTGTTAAGAATTATGGAAAGATTGTGGCACCTCTCATTTCTCTTCTTAAAAATAATTATTTCACTTGGACTCCCGCAGTTGCTCAGGCCTTTCAAACCTTGAAGGCGTCCATGTGCACCACTCCAGTCCTGGCCCTTCCTGGTTTCACAAAGACCTTTGTCCTGTAATGTGATGCTTCCAGGAGAGGAATTGGAGCAGTCCTTATGTAAGAGGGTCGGCCTTTAGCATTCTTTACCAACAAACAATTGTCAAAGCGACATTTGGGAAAATAAATCTATAAAAAGGAAATGTTGGCTATTATGCATGCAGTGGATCTTTGGTGCCCTTATCTATTAGGGAAACGCTTCCAAATTAAGACAGATCATCAAAACCTCAAGTATTTTCTGGAACAACATCTTTCCTCCCCAGAGAAACAAAAATGGGTGACTATGATCTTTGGATATGATTATGATATCATTTACAAGAAAGGAAAAGACAAGGTGGTTGTTGATGCACTTTCCAGAAAATATGAAGATGAAGGGTCCCTTTTTTCCCTCTCCTTCCTTGTACCAGATTGGCTTGAAGCTGTTCACCAGGAATGGCTACACGATCCCAAAATTTCGCATCTGATACAACAATTGCAGGCCAATTCTCTAGTTTCCCCAGGGTACACTTGGCACAATTATGAGCTTCGATACAAAGGTTGTTTATATTTAAGTAAACAGTCACAACTTAAATCCACGGTACTTTCTGAGCTTCATGCTACCCCCACAACTGGGCACTCAGGGTTTACCAAAACCTATGACCAGGTCAAACGTTCTTTTTTGGGGGATGGTATGAAACATGACATTCACAATTTTGTGATTGAATGTGATGTTTGTCAATGTAACAAGGGAGAAACATTCAAAGATCCTAGCACACTACAACCGCTTCTGATTCCACCTACTATTTGGAGGGATATCTCTATGGATTTTATTGTGGGATTACCTAAATCGAGCAATAAATCAGTCATCATGGTAGTAGTTGATCGCCTTTCCAAGTATGTTCATTTTTGTGCTCTTCCACACCCATTGACAACCTCCACTGTGGCTCAACTTTTCATGGATGATGTCTTCAAGCTTCGTGGCATGCCTCATTCTATTGTTTCTGATCGACACCCCACTTTCACTAAAAAAAATTGGAAAGAACTGTTCAAGCTATAAGGAACCCAATTGCATCTCAGCACAACTTATCATCTCCAGACTAATGGTCAACTAAAGTTTTCAACAAGTGTTTGGAAACATATTTGAGGTGTTTTGCATCGAAAAGGAAAAATCAGTGGGCTCAATGGTTACCACTAGATGAATGGTGGTACAACACTTCTTACCATACAACTAACCACATGACTCCTTTTGAAGTGGTATATGGACAAAAGCCACCTTCAATTATCTCATACCCGTCAGGTGTCTCGAAGGTCCAGGCGGTTGACCAAATGTTTACAGTTCTAGAGGCTATTCTTCATGCCCTCAAAGAGAATTTGTTCATGGACCAAAATCGTATGAAGCAACAAGCATATCAAGGTCGCTCTGAACGTCAATTTGTAGAAGGATACCAGGTGTTTCTTTGACTACAACCTTATAAGCAAAATTCCCTCAAGGATGACCATTGTCAGAAACTGACGCCCAAATTTTATGGTCCTTATACCATTCTCAAGCGTGTGGGACAGGTGGCCTATCAGTTATCTTTTCCTAGTCATTCTAAGATCCATCCTGTTTTTCATGTTTCCTACTTAAAGAAGGTGATTGGAACTAAGTTCCAATCTCAAACCAACCTTCCCGAGTTGGACGAAGAAGGCTCCATTTGGTTACAACCACAAGCAGTTTTGGACCAACGTGGGCATCGCCTGCATCATCGCACCATCAAGGAAGTGTTAGTCCAGTGGAAAGATACAACTCTAGCATATCCCACTTGAGAACCAACTACCATTCTGCAACAATTTCCTCATCTCAAGCCTTGAGGACAAGATTTCTTTTAAGGGGGAGGACATGTTAGGGACCTAATCTCCCTAACCCCTCACGTAAGTAGAATAATATATTTCCATGTAATAAAGGACAATATTAATAAGGCATAGCACTAAGGAAGAATAAGTCAAATGTAAGAAGACCTAATAGAAGCTTTCGCTTCTAGAAGCTCTAGATTGTTCTTTTGGATAGACATATTTAATATAAATAGGAGTAGAGGGAATGATAAGTTTTGTCTTGGATATTATCATAATAGAGATTTTCTCTGTTGGAGGTTGCCCTCTCGAAGAGGCAAGTGAACATTTCTCTCAGTAATCAAAGTGCTCTTTTTGGTGTTATTCTAGTATTATTCTAGTATTGTTGTGGTATTTTTCTAGTTATATCATTATTTATCTGCCATTTCTAGTTAATTATTTATGTTCTGCATACTATTTTCTATCTGGAATACTACAACAAGCCTCATTAAAGAAATATTTCCAAGTGATTATTTTTTTTTTCCAGATGGAATACCTCTCGGGAAACCCCTGAGTACTTCCCCACTTAGTTTATGGTAAACAGGGTAAACCATCGACCCTAAATAGTGGTCCTGGCTCAAAACCACTTGAGATAACCCTTAGGGTTATATCCAAGTGATTAATGCATTAGAAGCTCTTAAATTCATATATCCACCAAATCCCTTTTGTAAGTGTTCCTGGGATATTGTGGAATTGTCTCAAGATGTGGTATATGAGTCCCTTAATTCAATCTCAGAACAAAATAGGTGCAAGTCATTAAGAATAATATAAGTCTTTACCCCCAAGGAAGTCACGTGAATTTCCCAACTCAATTTTGGGGGATGTCAAGATAAAAATTGATGGAATTGCAATGAAAATATCTATTTTTTTGTCCCAAGGAAGTAATGAGCCTTCCCTAGCTCACTTTTGGGAGAGCCCCAGGGAAACCTTTACTACACCAAAGTGAAAATAAGCTAATTCTTTGTCTCGAGAAGTTATGGGACTTTCCCTATTCACTTTGGGGGGGGACCTAAAGAGCTAGACAACCACACAAGAACATTTAGAGACAAGGAAATTCAATTACTTCCCCATTCATGAATTGGGGCTACTACATTGCACTCCTGAGCTAATAATAAGTTGACACTTGGAACTGACGAGGCCATAAACCTAAAAAATCTGCTTCATAGTGGTGGGACTATTTTTCCTATGCACTATGAGTATTATTGAGAATCCTTAAATTATTTTTGTGATTGTGATAGTGTATTGAGCTTGATTGTACAAATTGAACAACATATTAGATTTGTCAAGAAATAAATCTAATATAATTGGAGAATCAATGCTTTTATATCCAAGTTGGTTGTAGAAATTCCATGGGATTTAGCACAAGTGATATTAGAACCATAAAGTCACTACCTCAACCACCATCAATGTGACAAACTCCAGTTCACAACCCCCTATGAACCACATTTCAACACTTGTATGTAGTGGGCCCGTCAAGGGATGCTACAACTAAAGAAAGGGGAGGAAGCATGCGATGGCACATTCAATACCTAGTACCATATGATTTGAGGGTAAATTAGTGGATTTGTCGACATCTCTTGCTAAGATAAACATGGAATAGATTGCTTCAATTGACAACAAATATTCCCAAGGGAGTTGTAATGTATGAAGGCATTAGGATGAGGAGCCAAATAAAAAAATAATATATTAGGGTGAGCCTAAAGAAAGAGATCAAAACAATCAGAATTCACATGAGCAACGAGGGGGTGATTGGCCTTGAAATCACATGTCGAGGATTCACAAAGAAGAATCTAGAAGAGAGTAATAATTTCCTATTGACAACCATTTGGAGAGAATTTGTTTAGTTGCAGTTCAAAGAAGAGTAGAATTATAGGATACAAGAAGCTTAGTTGTATGGAATCCCATTGAGAAAAAAGACTTACCACTCTTATTGTGTGTATGTAGTCTATATTTTTGTACATATACCTTCTTTTGTTATTCATCCACATCCTCCTCTCATGTTTTGGAATTGTAATAATCATTGAAATACTTAAGGGAAATTAGCAATAATGTTCAGTGGAGGTTTATGTATTGTTCCTTGTGGTCTTGTGTTAACAAAAGTTTTAATGAAATATGTTAATGACAGGATCTGTATTATTTCCCCCGTGTTATGCTCTTGAAGAATGGTTGGATTTTGACGTTCTACTAATAGTTTAATGGATATTGTTATACCATATTTTGTTGATTAATGGTCATTATATTTCTTTTACATGATTGAACTAATTATGTTATTGGAAGTAAACCACTAGCATGTCTTCCATTAATATGTGAATGAATGAAGATTCAATGTTTTCTATCTTAGGACTATTATTTCTTATCATCTTATACACATCCATTATTAAACAAAAGTGTCATATAATGGGTGATAAAGGTACCCAATGAGAGGGTTCTTTATAGTTTTAACTCTATTGAGATTATCATTTATCCTCTCTCAAACACTCTTATTAGTCCCTACCTCTCGCTAGGGACTATAGCATTCGCTTGGCGGTCAACCATCATTGACTGCCTATTAGTGGGTGCATTTTGGTAAATGGAAGCCTATTATTAGGTGCATTTTGGTAAATGAGTTGGTGCAATAACTAAAGTTTTTGAAATAATTTTTATTATTTAATTTTTTTAAATCAAAAAAATATTTTTTTAATTATTACAAATTTATATTATGATTTTCCTATTGGTCTATATAGGAGTGACGAGACTTAATACCTCCAGTGGTGATGTATTGTTTTTACATATTTGTGAGAGTACAAAAATTAATTTTAATTAATTTTAAAAACAAAATTCCAAATATTACAGAGTCGCCACCTTCCATGCATGCGAGAACTTCATCAACACCTTCCAATCATGCAAGAAGGTCATCAACGGAGGAAGTATTCATGGATTTCGAATATGAGGAGGGTGCATCACTTAATCAAGGCTGCCCCAGATGCAACCGACCCAGACGCCACGACCAAGGGCGCAGAATGGAAGAAGAGGAGATGCCGGAGAGAGCCGAACAACTTCTGAATACCTGCAATTTCTGCAATTCTAAATACCTGCAACTTCTGCAATTCCTCCCGCCAGTGTGATATTCAATGACACTCTTGTAAGTCACTCCATGAACGTTATCAATTATTGACGATATATATTCCTTCACTATGTGTAGAAAATAAAATAAAGAAAATAAGTAGTACCATACCTCGACCTTTTATCGTTGGATATCTCTGTTGTTATTGTGTTGAATTTGAATAGACTAATGTTGGGGGACTTTAACGAGTTTGAATATGAGCATGATATGCATTGCACTACGTGCTGCACATTGAACCAACACAAGATGGATAGGGAGGCACGCAAAAATGGTACCATTGAAAACATATGGCTTTTAGGCGAGATGAAGAGAGTACCCGTGATGTTACAACGTGTGGCTTGAAGCTTACATACAGTCTGTCAAGCATTTCCCTTTAGCCCAAAACTATACATATGAAGCTCAGTGACACTGCTCCCATCTGTAGTGACCATTTGTAGTGAAATCCATGCCAGACCACCCCATTCACATGGGTTACCAGAATTTGCATTCTTTCAGATGGGTTACCAGAATTTGCATTCTTCCACCGAGATGATAAGTTAAACTGGATTTCATGACCTGTATTTGCTGGTTGTCTAGACAAATTCCATAATCCAAATATGAAAGAATGAACAGGAGACTGACAAAGGAAGAATATATCCAACAAGACCTCATTTTTCACAACAAAGAAATGAAGAATGTGTGCAATGCTTCAACCTATTTGTTGGGCATCCATCTCCTTCACAGATTTTGCCTCAGGCTTCCTCCCCAGGCCCTGAACTCAAATCGAACCCTTGAACTGGTGGGCATGTCCAAGAGGTAGTGGAAACCCTAACACATGCTAACAAGTTATGTCTCCAATGGCCCTCAACCTCATAATCTTGTTAAGGCTGAAGTTAGTCGGATTTATAGTCGCTTGCAATTTATCTTCCGAGATCGTAAATGTGCAGAGGAAGTTGATGTTGTTGCGCGGAGAACCTTGGACATAAAAAAGGCTCCCAACTCTTAGGCTGAAACTATCATCTGGATTGTCATGCATCTCATCCTCAATTCTTCGTTGCCCAAAAAATTGAAATCTGAGTTTGTACATGCCATATATGTTTCCCTCGGTATTGTTTGTCAAACGTATTCACTATTCATTCCTCACCTTCCAAAGATTTTACCAAGAGACCAATTTGGAGAACCCCGTGAGTGGGAGAAGAAGCTACAATGCCTGTAGTCATCCTTGGAGTTGATTATTCCACGACAATGTAATTAATATGGACTCTGATTACATGAATTGAATCCAGAATCCAAATATGAAAGAATGAACAGGAGACTGAGAAAGGAAGAATATGTCCAACAAGACCTCATTTTTCAGAGCAAAGAAATGAAGAATGTGTGCAATCCCTACTTCAACCTATTTGTTGGGCATCCGTCTCCTTCACATATTTCGCCTCAGGCTTCCTCCCCAGGCCTTGAACGTAAATCGAACCCTTGACCTGGTGGGCATGTCCAAGAGACGATGGCAACCCTAACGCATGCTAACAAGCAGGTGGATGAAGTTTAGCACATTTGAAAAGGTGAACCATAACGCATGCTAACAAGCAGGTGGATGAAGTTTAGTTGGTTGGCTTGACACTTGTTTGATAAATCCCATAAAAATGATGATAATCAAATTTGGTTTTTTAATTAAAATATTTAAATTCTTTTTGTGATGACATCGACACTACTCTTGTGTTGCTCTACAAACTTTGTTCACCTTAAATTTTGTTGGTATTAAGGTATGCCAATGTTATAAATTTGTTGAAAAAATTATAAGCATGGTTCATCCCCCAATATTAAAACATTGTTCTATTCAAATAACTTAATTTACTTACCATTAGTGGGCTAAGAAGCCATGAAACTTGACATTCCATAGCATGTTTTTCAGGGATCTAAAAATTTATGGGCTGAGATTTTTTTGTTGCTGACAAATTTGCTTATACTTTCATATGTTTGAAACTTGACATTCCATAGCGTGTTTTGCAGGGATCTAAAATTTTATGGGTTAGGATTTTTTTGTCATTGTCAAATTTATTTCTACTTTCATATGTTTATGAATAAACCTGAATAAACCGCAAGTTTATGAATAAACCACAAGTTTATGAATAAACCACAAGTTTATGAATAAACCGCAAGTTCGACCGAAGGATAGATTCCATTTATACATTAAACCCTGCACATACAATATTAGCATGTCACAAGCTTACGCCCCCAGATTGATAAGAAGTTTAACGAAATTTAAATTAGTTAAATTTCTTGAAATTTTTGGCATCGTTGTCGGGGAGATGCTAAAAGGGATTAACACATTCATGGTTTATTTTTCTTACATATTTCAATTTTCAAAGTTTGTTGTGTGTGATTGTTTTTTAAGTACTGGCATTCTAGATCCGGTGAAATAGTGAACAATAAGACAAGAGGTAAGAACCTGCACATTCACTTTGGTGAGTTCGCTATTTCACTGCATCTAAACTATGATAGTGTTGTATGAATAGGGTTAAAGATAATAGAGGTATAACTAGAGGAGTAGCTAGATCAGTTTCAATTACTTTAGATAAAAATACCCATTCAAATACTAACTTGTTGGAAGGGAAATATACTAGAGGGAGACAAGCATGAATGACTCTAGTGACAAATCCAAGATTTGGGGTAGGAAGTTCAAGTGGGAAAATACCTATAACAAATGAAATTGTGGAGCCTATCATTTTTCCAGATGACCCTACAGTGGAAGTAGCAGTAGCATGTGAATCAAATCAACAATTAGAGGTGGAGTACAATATGATCCTAGACCCTGAATCTCCACATCTAGAAACTAAGTACAACACATTTGAAGACATAAATATGGCAGAAGGTGAATGCGAGGTATATATAAACACAAAATATGAGGAACGAGTAGAGGAGGAGGTAACCTTTGATTTCCCCATAGTGGATCCCACCACAATAGTGCATATGAAAAATATCCCTCCAACAACTTTGTCTCATTTTCATGGTATGGTGAGTGAAGATCCTGATTCTTTCCTTTTTGAATTTGATATATCGTGTCGTAGTTATGATTATTTATATCACACCAAAAAACTCAAAATGTTTCTTGCCACTCTCAAAGACTCAACCTTGCGCTAGTTTATGGGGCTGGGAGGAAACACAATTAAAACATGGGATGGGATGTGCAATATTTTTCTTAAAGATTATCAGGAATATTGTAAGGCCAAGGATTTGAAAGAAGAAATTTTTAAGATGACACAAAAAGAGGAAGGGATCTTAGAAGAATACCTTGAACGGTTTATGTACAATCTCCAACGATCCAGGAAAAATAAACTAGATCCAGATACTATTATAACAATCTTTCTTAGAGAAATCTTAGATGAATCTATTAATCTTCTTAATTTTTGGGGAGCTGGAGATGTTTCACAATTAAATTTTGCTTAAATCAATGAAATTTGTAGGAGGTATTCACAAAGTCAAGCCATATCTGGCAAGGGGATTAGAGACACTTTTTCTAAAGCTACAAAATCTGTAACAAGTGGTGTGACTAGGCCTGAATTAGGAAATTTGTTAGAAAATTTTAAGACTGACATTCTTGGCACTCTCAGTTTGCAATTAAACACTTTAAAATTTAAAAAGAAACAAGAAGATGAGAATGTAACTCTTTCTGTTTTTTCCCTAAATGTAGGAAAATACACCCATTAAAAGAATGTCCTCTAACTAGCATTGAAATTTATGTCATTTGTGCAGGAGAGCATTCCACAAAGCATTGTCCCTCCTTACCTAGACTCAAGGCAATTTACCAAGGGGAGAACCAATCGATAGAGCAATTATGAATGCTTATTCCAAAAATACCTTGGAATCCAAGAGCATCAGGTATACCTTCGGATCATGCATCTCAATTTACTTCATATTATTTTGGTCAGCAATATCCACCACAATTTTTTAATTCTACTATGCCTTGGAAAACATGGCCTTAACATCAAGTCCAAAATCATCCTTGGCAACAAGGATGGCGAGGAACCAACTATGGGAACATGCATGCTTATCCTTATCCTATGAGACCACAACAATCATACCCCACACAACCACCACCTCATTAATATTCACAACAATCATATCCCTCACAATTTCAACAACCATATCCTACACAATCACAAACTCAACAAGTTGCACAGCCTCAATAGTTACAACTTGCACAACCTCAACATTTACAACTTCCACCTACTCAACCTCCAAGACCCACTCAATTACTTGTCCAACCAATCCCTAACCCAAATAATATGTTATCTCAGTCTGTTTTTAACATTGAGTTACAACCCTTTCCCACATACTTGATCACTCCAGTGGAACTACAAAATATTCAATTAAGGTCAGGAAAGGTGTTTAATAAAAATAAAAAATCTCCTATAATCATTTAATAAGAATCAAAGGAGACAACTCCCAATCAAATAAACAATGATGTTAAAATAAATCACACTTCTCCAAATTTAGAGCTCCCCCAATCATCAAGTTCACCTCCCTATCCATAGAGGTTAAGCTTGGAAAACCAATTGCTCGCTCTGAATTTGATGTAATTACTAAATTAAAGAATGTTTGCCCCAAATTTCCCTTATTACAAGCTATCAAATATATCACAATTTATGCCAAAATTGTTAAGGAACTTTGTTTAAAGAAACTTGGAAAGGAGAAAATTGAACCAAAAACTATTCAATTCATTGGAAAATCAACAGATCAAATGTGAGGACAAATTTTCATAGAAAAATATGTGGATCTTGGCAATCCAATTATTTTAGTTCATATCAATGGTATTTTTGTTCCAAATATTTAATTTATTTAGGGGAAAAAATCAATATAATGACTAAGAAAACCATGGAACAATTAAAGTTACTCAACCTTTGTCCTACACCTACAATCCTAGAATTAGCAGACTGATCCAAGATTAAACCCGAAGGTGTATTGGATGATATAACTGTTTCCTTGGACTCTTGGGAATACTTGGTTCATTTCATGGTATTATAACCTAAATATCCCTCAAGAGGACATCCCTTGATCCTAGGAAGACCATGGTTAGCCACCGCATATGTGTTTATTGGTTGTTGGTTAAGAAATATGCTTATCTCACACAATGATTAAGTGAAAAAAGTAACTTTATATCCTCTCGCCAAATCCTCTCATGAGATTGAAAACAATTTATGACTTGATAAAACTAATACTGATGAAGAAAATTTTCAACCCAACTTTGCAATAGATCAAATTATGCAATTTACAGAACCCACTGAAGAAAATCAGTTTCATAATTTTCTTATTAATTCGTATTTTCTGCTAATATTGTGATTTATCATCCTATCCATTTAATTGTATTTGGGTTCAGATTTTCAAGAGAATTGTGATCTAAATGCCTCATCATCACTGCATATTTTTTCTCCAGCCATAGACACATGAGAATCTTGCACCATCCCTGTTGAAATTAGTCCAAGCAATTTTTTACATATAAAATCTAAACTTGACAACCTTCAACAAGAATGAGTAATCAAAATATTTCAAAAACACACTAATGCATTCATTGGGAGTTATCATGACATGTGAGGAATTTATCCCAACACTTGTACACATAATATCTTTGTTCAAGATAATTCCCATCCCATTAGGCAACCCTTGAGACACATGAACCTAGCTCTGAAAGATATCGTCAAAGAATAACTACATAAGTTACTTGATGCCAACTTCATTTATCTGATCCTGGATAGTTAGTGGGTTTCACCCCTTGTAATAGTTCCTAAAAAGAACGACAAGTGGTGAATTTGTATCGATTACGGAGAAATTAATAAAGCCACTTTAAAAGATTACTTCTTTCTACCATTCATCAATCAGGTTTTGGACACATTAGCAGGTAAAAAGTATTTCTCTTTTCTTGATGGCTTTAGTGGCTACAATCAAATATAGATTGCACCTGAAGATCAAGATAAGACAAATTTTACATGTCCATGGGGGGGATTTTCTTACAAAGTGTTTCCCTTTGAATTATGTAATGCTCTCGATACATTCCAAAGAGAAATATTAGCCTTTTTTTATCCGATCCACGATTGTGTGGAAGTTTATATGGACGATTTTTTTGTGTATGGTGATTCTTTCCATGAAGAATTATAGAATTTAGAGAAAGTTTTGATAATATTTCAAGAGGCGAACCTCACATTAAGTTATGCTAAATATCATATGTTACAAACTTCAAGTATTGTTCTTGGACATTTTATATCTTGTGCAGGAATTCAAGTTGATCCAGGGAAGATTGAAGTCATATCAAAGCTTCTGATTCTAAGATGTCCAAGGGATAGTAAGAAGTTTCTTAAGCTATGTTGGCTATTATAGACACTTCATATAAAATTTTACAAGAATATTTTCTCCTTCATTCAAATTTCTTACTAAGGATAATGAATTTTTTTTGGGATGATGATTGTCAAAATGATTTCAAGGCACCAAAAGAGAAGCTTACCAAGGCACCTATTTTGAGGGGGGTGTTATAACCCTAAATTGCACCACACATGCTTACCTGGCATCATGTCAACTCATATCCCTTCTTTGCCAAAAACTCTGCTGAACAACTCTTTGAAAATCCTCCTGTGTAAAGGCCCACGCGCCCTAACCCATTACTACATGCATGTACACGCTGGTTGGATCACAATAGCCCGCATGTACCTACAAAAGAATGAAAAAAGGAAAGTTGTCGATGGAACAAAAAGCTATGGGTCAGTTAACTGAAACTCCCGGCCATGCATGGCCAAGGGTTCGTCCAAAACCCTAGCTCCTTCTAGCCTATAAAAGAAGGGGTAGGGGTACCATTTGGAGGAGGAAAAAATATAGTGAAGAAACTCTGCCCATTTACATATTCCATTGTCCCAACCCTTTAGCCTTTCCTCACGCCAAAGGATATTTAACGCAAAGCAGTTGAAGGACAGAAGAAGAGGAGCCCAGGATCAGGTTCAAGGAGCGGTGGCCGGTCTCATCTTTTGTAAGTTGATTCACTTTACGTAATAAAAAGAATGTTTTTCCCATCCCAATTCATGAGCTGTCTATGATTAGATTGGTTTATGTTTGATTTCTAACCCTTGAGTATAGAAGTATCATGCATGCATAGTTGTTGTTTGTCTTGAGTGCAGGTCATCTTTGGAAGGAGCAGCACAACGGAGGATCTACATCGAACGTCGGTAATAAGGTAGGTGGTCCTTTTCCATGCATTTACTGAGAAAAAAGGGTTTAAATCTTGGGATGTAGGTAAAAAGTAGTTTCTATTCGGTCAAATCTGCATGCAAAGTCAGACCCTAATTTGCTAGTCCGTAGGGTGTTTTTCCCAACAACAGGGGGAAAACCAATATTTTCCATTTCACATCTCAACAGATGCCTCCGACACATCTCTCAGAGAAGTATTAGGACAATAGGAGAATCAATTATCTTAATCCATTTACTTTATTAGTAAAAATGTAACACTTGTTGAGTTAAATTATCTAGTAACAAAAAATGAATTTTTAGCAGTTGTGCATGCAATTAACAAATTCGGACATTAAATCACTGGGTATGAGGTTTTCATTCATACCGATCATTTTTCCATTAGGTATATAATGAAAAAACCAATAACTAATGGTAGAATACTGAGATGTATTTTGTTGTTGTGGGAGTTCAATATTAATATTCTAGATAGACCTAGAAGGGAAAATTTAGTAGCAGATTTCCTTTCTAGGATTCATAATGAAGGACAAGTAACTCTTGTAGATGATGATTTTCCTAACGAGAATTTATTTGTTGGATATACTAACTCTTCTTGGTTTGTAGATGTGGCTAACTATTTGGATACATAAATATTTCCACAACACCTTTCATCTAGAGAAAAACAAAGTATCGTCAGACTCAATGCCTCCTATTCTTGGATTGGAGGGGACCTCTTCCGTACAAGACCTAATTTGATCATTAGAATATTTGTATGTGAAGACAAAATGTTTGATATATTGAAAGCTTGTCATGATGATCCATGCGGAGGGCACTTCACTAACAAGAGAACAACCTACAAAATCCTTCATTCGGGGTATTATTAGCCCACTCTTTTAAGAGATGCCAAAAAGTATGTTCGAATCTGCAACAATTGTTAGCATATGGGTTGCCTAGTACAATCCGATGAGATGCCTTTGTAGCCTAGTACAATCCGAAAAATGGGCTCTAGACTCTGTGGGGCCTATTGTTCTAGTGTCGAAGAAGAAAAGGTATATTTTATTATGTATTGATTATGTTACTAAATGGGTAGAAGATAAAGCTCTTTTTCATGCCATTGAAGAAGCAATTGTAGATTTTCTATTTGAGGATATTTTTACCCATTTTGGTGTGCCTAGAGAAATTGTAACAAATCAAGGAGCGTAGTTAACATTAAAGTTGGTACAATCCATCACTCAACAGTATCAATTCAAGCACCGAAAATCCTCTCCCTATCATCCATGGGCCAATCAGAGAGTGGAGTCCACCAACAAGGTCCTTAAATAAATTATGACCAAAATAATTCAGTTACACCTTAAGAATTGGGAAGATCGTCTTCCTGAGGCACTTGGCCTACAAGACTACATGGACATTAGTACATTTAGGTCATTTTCCGATGGCGTGTTTGTAGCAATTGCCACTTTATATTATCGGGAGAACGACAAACATCACACCCCCTCAAATTTCATTTCACATGACGTCGTTATACTGAAGGCACAAATATCATCTCTTGTGCGACATTTCTAGAAGACATGTGTCATCTCTACTTTCACTGTCCAATCCCACTATGGAAGTCACAACCACGATGCTGGAACATCTCACCTGCAACGCCACAGGGGATGTCATAAGACTGACGAGGGGCCTATATCTCTGACGTTTATGTCGTCGCAAAATAGATTCCCATTGAGTCGGACATGCGACATGGCGGACCCGCAATGGACGTCGCAAGACCGACAAAGGGCCTATATCTCTGACGTTTATGCTATATCAATGACGGGAGGGCCATTTCATAGTATGTCGGAAGAGGAACGTCAACTACAACAAGGGACGTTGTACATGCGACATTGCGGGACCCATAGTGGATGTCTCAAGACCGACGTGGGGCCTATATCTATGACGTTTACGTTATATCATCGATGAGAGGTATGTTGCATGGTACATCAAAAAAGGAATGTTGGAATACCAACGAGGGGTTTATATATGCGACGTTTACACTATATTAGCAATGGGAGGGACATCGAAAGACCGACAACCTGTTGGTATTTAAAATAAAAATAAAAAATAAGAAAAACAGAGGATAAGAATAATCTTTGTGTCATGGACTTGGACTTTGTATTGATCCACTTTAATGTATGGTTTATTTACGCTCTTCAATTTGTTCTTCATGTCATTGTAGATACTTCTTGTTTTCATTCTCTTATAAAGGCTTCGTAACGAATTCATTCATCTAGGAGTAAAGCAATGTGACGAGGCTCTCCCTTTTGCTTTATTTCATGTTTTATTTCAACACTTGTTCTCCTTTCTTCTATCAATTAAGTTGCAGCTTTGGAAGCACATTTCAGCCATAAAACAATGCCTTTATAATTTGATTGATGAGTGGAAATCTTAGCCCTCCAAGACTAGTTTTATCAACAGATTTCTAGAAAACACTTAAGGCTTAATTGCATCATATTAGGCCCTTTTTACCTTTTTACATTACCTTAAAGATGAATTGATAAAATAGTTCCTTCATCTATTATTTGGTGGAAGATTCTAAACAAGCCTTTTCTACCATATGACCTGATTCAAAGTAGTTGTTTGTGACATACATGTTCTCTCGTTAATCGAATGCCTTATGACTCCATTACCCCATGACTGATAGGCACTAGTTTCCTTCCATCTCTTTTTATTGCTTGTTTTTGTCCTTCATATATATATATATTTCTTATCTCATTTGCATGCCCATCCCATTTCATATACTATAACAACCATACATTTTTTTAAGGCTTCCTCTTCCTATGTCACCTAAGAACCCCACTCCATAGCCTTAGCAATCTTATTTTTAGGGATTAGCCAAATTCATCAAAATTGGAGGGTGTTGACTTGAGAAACAAGGTGGATGGACTTGTATCTACAAGTAGCACCAAGCACTATTATTGAATCATGATATCCCTAATGGATCGAGGGAGAGGCAAATGCCGACGTTGGAGGCAAAGGGTGCTATTGATGATGAGGAACCCAATATAGGGCATGATTTTGATGATATGTAGTTATTTGTTGTAGCATGATCATTTTAGGACTCTAGAGGCCAATTAGAGCCTCAATGTTTATGTATTTTGTTGCAGACATGTATTGCAATTGGCGTTATTTTGTTATATTCACCCTTGCATGGTATATACATGAGAAAACTTTGCATATTTTGGGTCTAATGACTGGGATTTACATTGATGTATATGAATAAAATAAATTCATCAAAATTTGAAAATTTTATCTGTTTTGGTCCACTAATTTTGTTTACGGTTTTATTATTGGCTCCAGTTTTTTGGGATGGACCAATTCAGTTCTGGTTTTTTGGTTGACAGGTTCAATGTCAATTCCAGTTCTAACAACATATATTTCTACCAATAATTATAAAAAATTATAAAAAATAAAGTAATAAATGTCAAAATCATAAATTAGCCAACGCTTTCCCTTCTTCTTCCATGTGCTCCAACACCAGTGCATCATAAACATCAAATCCAAGGGAAACACTCAGAAAATATATTGCAAATCTGATTTTTCAGCTCCAAGTAATGCCCAACAACAAAGGGATGCCTCGCACCAACTAAAAATGAATATAAAATGGTGAAAATGGTTTTATTTATGGTTTGCATAGGTTTCAATAAAAATAAGAGGGTAGGTGGACCAACTAGGAAAGGGTGGGAGTGATTAGGGTTTTGTCTTTTTGTCACTGCATAGACCAACACTTTGGGGATGTGTAGATATTCCTCATTCCATGAGGTACGTCCATGTGTCCAATACAGGAGGAACATGAATGAGGAATTACCCCCCTACATCCCTAACATACCCTGCCAAATCGAGTATGGTTGATCTATACCCAAGATGTATCTCACGTCTCCAATACATTGTCCCTGTCCAAGACATGTCAATAAGGTGTGAGCAAAAGTCTCATGTAACACAAGGTGATCTGTCTTTTACACCTGGCTTACATTGAATCCTTTTATTGTTGCTTATTTGCTTCACTACTTACATGTGGGTCACACACACACACACATATATTGTTGGTGTTTCTTATCTCAAAGGATAAGTCATGTATCTTTAGATATTGTGTAGAAGGTATGTAATCTATGCACAATGATTGTGGCAACAATGTACATATAAAAAAAATTGAAGTTTTTGTTCATAAAACACACCATCAAAATTAGAGCAAGTTCATATGAATCACCCGAGGTCTCATCTTGTTTTTTTGTGTTTTCCATGTTTTCTTTCTCTGTTGTATGCCAACATTCAAACTTCTCATAGTTTTTCAGGCTGTGGTCTAGTGCCGAGTTGAATATCTTGTTGAAAGGATACCCCGGGGAGCTCTTGTAAAAGAAAATGCATCAAAAACTAGGTGAAATTCCTGGCGACCTTGATGGCCCACAGATGTAGCAAATTAAATGTAAATTCTTTGTTTGTGGTGTCTGCCAAAATGTTTCTGTTACAGAGAAAAAAGGAAAAAAACCTTCCTACATTTCAAAAAAGGTCCTTAAAGCACAATATGGGCCTACAATTGTGCTAATCTAGCAGCAAGCTTTGGTGTGTAAGTTTCAAGGTTAATAAGTTAGCATCCTCCCTTACTCCAGAACTAGGATTACTTGATGGCTTTGCCTGTTTTAAAGTGGATTCCTTGGGTTTTTTGGTTACTTTAATTGTAGGTTGATGTTGCATGTGTACTATGTGAAGTGTGGGTGGCCCATCCCATTGATGTTGGAAATGCTAACACAACAATAATTGTTCCACTCTAAGTAACTTGTTTCTTTCTTTGCTCTTCTCTAAGTGATTTATTTGTTGGAAACAATGGCTTGAGGTATTGGGATAAAAGAATACGTTGAGCTTCTCTAGGCAGAGTCACGAGGTGCTTTAGTTGCTTCACTGTAGATGACATTCACAGGTCGGGTGATAGTGGAATTCCCTTTCTATCAAATGGGAATACAACAGGTATGCAATGTAGTATTTTCAGAAGGATTTTTTTGTCACTAAAATATTTTTGTTAAATGTATTGACAACCAACAATTATGGCTACACATCTCAAACGAATGAATTATGATCCTATAAAATTGTTATTTTCTTAACATACCCTTGAGAAAGCCTGATTTAGTTTTGAAATGACAGTATTGCATTTTTCTGTATGCCATTCTTTTCCATATGGAATTTGGATTTATATGGAGAAAGTTATGGTTGCACGAACATATGGTACTCCTTTAAAGTGGTGATTCAAGTATCCCCACTCTGATACCTCTTGGTATGAATCAGATTATGATTGTGAGTTTGTCAGATAACACTATATGTTATAAATTTTGAATTTATTCATTAATTAATATAATATTGTGAGTTGCAAGTGTAACACCCCTACCATGACACTGTAAATATTGATGCTCCAGGGCAAGGATCTCCTTGAGGGATATGACGAAATCATTTTTGAAGTAAAATTTTTATACAATGAAAATATAATGTGTTGGGAGCTCAAGAGAAAGGATCCCCTCGAGGGATATGACAAAATAATTTTGAAGTAAGATTCAAATTGGGAAGAGGCCAAGATTTTGACGTGAAATGGATCAGAGAAAAGATGAATTAATCTGATTGATTCTAGGTTAAGTCTGAGAAAGGGGATCTTACTAACTTGATTAGTCTTGAGAAGTGGCACACACCCAACTACCTTCCACCATTATATTAGGCTAAGTAGCCCAATAGACAAGTACCCCACAAGGGAAGTGCATCACCTTGTCCCTTGCATTGAACTCTATGGAAGCAAATCACCTATCACATTTATGATCCCATATCTCATATAAATACCCAACATGGGATGAGAAGGGGGATGCAACTTGTATTGTGGCTAAATTATACAGAAGAAATACTCCTTGAGAGGCAAGAATGTCATTATTTGACACAAGTGGGAGGGGTCATGTCGTGAACTTGTGGTCTCTTCATCTTGTGTATCTAAGTCTTAAGACCCTAGAGTGCGTCCATTTTGTTGACGCAACTACATTTGCGAGAGGATGATAGTAGAATATGGCTACGAAAACTTGCTGCTGAGAAATAGGTTGAAGACCCAAATTGTGTAAAGGGTCAGGTCTAGAACTGTGTGTGAAGGGTCATCTGGATAAAAGATCCAAGAATTGTGTGTTAAGGGTTGGGCCCGAAATAGGGTGTGAAAGATCAAGTTGGAATAGACTTGGAACTATGTGTGAAGGTTCAAGCCTGGAATTGTGTCTGAATGGATGGATAAAATGCCACAACAATAGTGCTTCCTCTATCTTCAACTATAGTAGTCTTCCAATTATCCTTACACGTTTTAACTTTTAAACTTGTGACTAGCTATGTTGGTTCTCTTTTGACCAGTCTCCAAGCCATCAAAATTAATTGTTGTAGATATATTTTCATCCCAAGTACAACATTGAACATGAGATCATACAATCTAGTGAACACAAACACATTCACTACTAAATAGGTCATGTTCAATCTGGCCTCTACAGTAAATGACTCAAATTCTAAATAAAATCGTAAGAAATTATGCTTAAGGTTAAATTCTACTAGAAACTAAAATTTGTGGAGAAACACCAATGTGAAGGTAACCACTATAATAGACTCATGGTATTGAAATATAGACATAAACATAAGTGTAAATTGAATATCTCTCGAAGTGGTCTCATTATGTTTCAAAAAGTAGGTTTTTTTCGGAAGAATGCTAGATGATGCCTGTCAATGTGTGTCGACAAGAGCTTGGTCAGTTGGCATCATACTTTTATTCCATATTCATATGTGGTTAAGAAATGTGCATATAAGACCTTGTCATGCACTGATTTGTAATGCTCACTTTTCGATATAATGGGATAAACACAAGTTATCTCAAGTTAATAACGCCAATTAGTGTTTGATACTATATGTTGTGGCAAACAATAAGAAATATAAGAGGACAATCACTGAAATTAATCATGCAAAGCAATTTCCCTACCCTAGAAAAGTAAAATACTAAGTTACTAGGATACATATACGGATCTATCACATTTTTGAAAATCTAGCCGGATACGGTGGGGATACATCAAGTACAACAAAAATAATATGAAGACGGTGAGGAACATGATCGATTTTATAGCATATGAACTGGTATATGGACAACAAGTTCCCCTTCGAATAAAATTTCAGGTGAAGACCTTCGGAACTGTAGTTCATTGGGTATGAATATCTTGGATGCAGAAAAACAAAGAGTAGCTTAGCTCAATGAACTGAATGATATGCGTCAAGACGCCATTCAATGGACCACGCTTATCCAGTAGTAGAGAAGCAAATGGCACAACAAGTTTATCCAGAAAAAGCAATTCAACGAGGTGGTTGGGCTCTCCTTTTTTACTCCAAATTCAAGAATTTTAAAGGAAAAATCACCACATGTTGGTTAGGCCCATATGAAATTGTGAATGTCTTTGATAATGGTTTTGTGAGAATCAAGACCATTTAATGGGAAGGAATTTATTTCTTGGTTAAAAGGTGTAGGTCAAGGTTGTGCCAACAAATTGTCACCCAGGAGGAATTCGTTCAAAATGTTATACAACAATCTAAGATGGAGGTACTAATTAGGGAGGATCTCCAACCTACTACAACCTCAATTTGATTTATTTTCTTCCCTGTAAAATAAATCTAGAAAATGAAAAAATTAATGAAAACTAATAAATAAATAAAAAGATAAAAAAAAATGTTCAACTATGAAAAGCAGTCCTCTAACACAGTTGAACATCAAATTTACTTGAAAACTAGGTAACTGGCTTGCAAAATTCCCTAGGTTCTTTTCAAATAAAAAAGATACTATTATCTATTAAGACAAACAAGATGGGTTGTTTAAAAAAGAGGAAGATTTTCATTCCTATAACATATTTTTCTGGTAACAACCTCAACAAAATTTGGTTCAAGTTCCTCGGTAAACTTTCTCGTTGCAAATATTTAAGCAAATTCTGGACATGTAATTCAAAGAACTAAGTTTTGAGAGTGCACACAAAAGTAGGAAGGACAATAGTTAGACATGCAAAAGAAGATAAACACACAAAATCAAGAAGAACAACAATCGAGAATGTAAAAGAAGCATGCAGGCGCAAAGGCAGGAAAAGCACACCTGAACAATGAGTTGTCATGAGTTGTAATTAGTCATCATGAGTTGTCATAGGGTTTTGAGCCCTAAATTCTATGTATAAATATGTAATGGGTGGGAAAGAATAGGCTGTTGAAGTTGAGTTGATGATAGGTTGAGGTTGATAGGATAGATTGAGAATGAGAGAGAGTCTATGTCTAAAGGTTTAGGGAGGGTTTTGTAGAGAGAGGCTTGCACCACAGAGCGACTAAGAAGGATGGGGAAGGATATAATGATGTACCTATTGTAAGCGTAGTGCCCAAACCTCAGATGACACTAGTACATATGACCAAATTTGTGATAGTTTTTCGTTGCTATTTCCACACTTATCTGTTGCAATTTCCATGAAAGCGAAGACTTTTTTTCGTCGCTATATCCATGAACCAGGTGTTCGTGGAAACAACGATGAAATTTTCTCTCCACGTGTCATCACCATCAATATGGGTTAACCCTATGCATTGTCAAAATTGGTTCGAAACTTCATCGCAATTACGACGAAAAACTATGGCAATGTAAAAAAAAATTGTGGAAAGTTGCGACACAAAAGCGTGGAAATAGCGACGAATATTTATGCCAAGACAAAAACTTACGACGCAGATGTTGTATGTGTGACACAAAAGCGTGGAAAATTGTGACGAAAAACCGTGGAAATGTAAAAAAATTGTGGAAAGTTGCGACGCAAAAGTGTGGCAATAGTGACGAACATTTATGCCAAGACAAAAACTTACGACGCAGATGATGTATGTGCGACGCAAAAGCGTGGAAAATTGTGACGAAAAACTGTAGCAATGTAAAAAAAATTGTGAAAAGTTGCGACGCAAAAGCGTGGCAATAATGACGAAAATTTATGCCAAGACAAAAAATTACGACGCAGATGTTGTATGTGCGACGCAAAACCGTGGCAAATTGCGATGAATAAAAATTGGTTTCCGTCGAACTATCGTCGATATTGCGACGCGTCCTTTAAGTTTAAAAAAATAAATACACGAGATATGGTATTACCATATTACAATGTAATATGGTAATGCCATATTACATTGTAATATGGCATTACCATATTACATTGTAATATGGTAATGCCATATTACAATGTAATATGGTAATGCCATATTGCAATGTAATATGGTATTACCATATTACATTGTAATATGGTAATTCCATATTACAATGTAGTATGGGATTACCATATTACATTGTAATATGGTAATTCCATATTACAATGTCTCTACTTTCTCAACAAGATGCAAGAAGTTATTCTTAAAAACAACTTAGGATAATGATTTTTCCTGAGTGGGATGGTGACCTTGGCATTCAACAAGATAGGAAGTAATTCATTGATGACAAGTGTAACAGGTGTGCAGGTCCACAGGTGTAGAAGGTGTGTAGGTCCACAGGTGTAGCCGACATTTCTATTGAAAGATGGATGTTAGAGAAAATGTGTATATCTTTTAGATTGAACAAGATTATATATATATATATATATATATATATATATATATATCCCCTACAAATAATCAAGGCACTAATCAACCAAATATTGGAAGCATGTAGTATCATGAAGTTGGATTAGAAGTAAGGATGCCAATATGACAATATATACAAAGAATAATTTGGAATATTACTTAAAAAAAACACATGGATTGCATGAGTGAGTCATTATGTAATTTATATTACACAATACTATGACAACACTTCTAAGATTGATGGATGATATCTTAAGACCATTTCTCAAACACCTTAATTGTAACCTCCTTGGATGATATTTTGACTTTTAGCAAGATTTGGGAAGATCATTTGAAACATTTGGAGATGATATTTTTAACCATTCAACACAATTAATTGCAAGCCAACATGAAGAAATATGAGCTTGGAAAACAATTATTGTTGTGT
>ML780805.1:0-26237 GCA_009831015.1 Picea engelmannii
TTAGTAATGTTGAGTTGCAACTAAAGTCTTGAGTCTAGAACTAAAGTGTAATGTTGAGTTGAAACTAAAGTCTTGAGTCTAGTTCTATCTTAGAACTAAAGTGTAATGTTGAGTTGCAACTAAAGTCTTAAGTCTAGTTCTAAGTTTGAACTAAAGCATGTCAGTCTCAAGTCTAGTTCTAAGTTTAAACTAAAGTGTAATGCTGAGTTGTAACCAATCTCAAGTCTAGTCCTAAAGTTCAAACTAAAGTGTAATGCTGAGTTGTAACCAATCTCAAGTCTAGTTCTAAGTTCAAACTAAAGTATGAAGCTGAGTTATGACTAATGCATGCAATCATGTTACTATTTCGAGCTTCTCCTCTTCCCCTCTTCAGCCTATATAAGAAGAGGTTGAAACCTCTCCTCAACACATTTTTTGCAACATAATTTTGAAACAGAGTTTTCATATGCAGGTTGGGGGTGAAGTAATAGAGGAGCACATCAGTGATAAAGAGGCAGCATATCAAAAGTGTATTTCAGCAAGGTCTTGTAAGTCTTTGTCAGGTCAGAGTCATCTTGGCAAGCTCTTTGAGAGAAGTACATTCATGGTGGATATTTGTAAGAGATCTTACATTATTAATGCAATAAAGGAATATTGTTTCCTGGGGGTTTTCTCCTTATACAGGGTTTCCCCAGGGTATATGTGTTGTTGATATGCATGTTTACTTATCTACATAATTATTGCTATTCGATCATGATTTGAAATTGTTGAAGTGTATTAAGCTGGAATCAAAGTATTGAAGAAAATAAAAGAATTAATCCACATAAGAAATCAAGCTCATAATTTAACATGGTATCAGAGCTTAGGGTGTGTTAAACATGTTGAAGTGTCAGCATTAGGTATGCACAGATCCAAGCAAGATTGATTAAGTTTCCAGTGTGAGGACCATGGCATCCTCCATTTCAGTCAGGGCCGAAGATAGGCTTGAAGGAGCTACCAACTTTAATGTGTAGAAGCTCTGTATAACAAATATATTGCAAGAGAATGATCTTGAGAAGCATGTGACCACAATGGCGGAGGAACCAATGAATAATGCAGGAAGAACGACTTTCAGGAAGATTCAAGCAAAGGCCAAGTGAATCATCTTTGACTCAGTCAAAGACAATATAATGCTTGCAATGACTTCATTGATGATTGCCAAGGACTATATGGATACCTTGGTGAATCTGTATGAGAAACAGGCTCCAAGTTAGAAGAGGACACTTAATCACAAGATTAAGTATCTGAAGATGGAGAAAGGTGAATCAGTGGCATCTTTCTGTTCCAGGATAGCTCAGATTAGAGATCATCTTTTGGTCATAGGGGTGACAGTGGACGATGATGATTTAGTGCAGGCCATTGTTTACAGCCTTCCTTATTCATGGGAGACCTTCTTATCCAGTGTAAGTGGGAGAGAGATTCAACCCAAATTTGAGAGGTTATGGCATGATTGCCTCCAGGAGGAGAGTTTCACAGCTACCAGGAGCGATCCAACGAAAGAAGAGCACTCAACTTTAGCATCAAGATTCAAGGGAAAGAAGAAAGGCACTTTCTATAAAGGATCTCAATGGAATCCAAACATCAAAGGTATATTCAAAGGAACGAATATTGATGCATCTAAGATTAAATTCTTTAGTTGTAATAAGTTGGGTCATTTTGCTAAAGATTGTTGGTTTAGAAAGAAATATCCTAGGAAAGGGAAACATTATGCCTCAACTGTTGAGGATGATGAATCCAAAAGAAATCAAAAAATTCCTTCTAATGAGAAAGAAAATAGGAAAGAATATTATTTGGTTTCCGATTTATCCAGTTTAGTTTCCACGGGGCCAAAAACTTGGTTAGTAGACAGTGGTGCATCAAAGCACATGACAGGGTACAAGCAAATCCTCTCAGATTTTGAGACAAAGCCTTTTGAAGAGAAGGTCGAGATTGGGGATGAAAAATGTTACAAGATAGATGGAGTAGGCTATGTCTCCTTTAGATTGGAATCTGGGGCTAGAATTCATGGTGATGAATCATTATATGTTCCAGGGCTCAAGAATAATCTACTATCAGTTGCAACCCTTGAGGACAAGGGATATTGGGTGATCTTCAAGGAAAGGAAGGCACTACTATGGGCTAAAGGTAGCCACTTAAGTACAATTGAACCCATTGGAACTTGCAGTGGAGGACTGGACGTCGTGTCAGGATAGTCAGCTTAGGCATTTGCTCATGATGCGACTAGATCCCGTGAGTTGTGGCACATAAGACTTGAAAATGTTCATTACAAACCTCTTCTAGATCTACATAACATGGTATGTGGCATGCCCTCTATTTATCTTAGTAAAAATGAAATTTGTAAGGGATGAATTCTAGATAAATATATAAAGAAATCATTTCCTAGTAGTGACATCAGAGCTCAGGGCATCTTAGATCTGGTTCATTCTGATGTATGTGGTCCCATGTCATCTCCCTCACTCAGTGGTTGTTTGTATTATGTCATTTTTATTGATGATTACTCAAGAAAATGTTGGATATATTTTCTTAAAGCTAAAAGTGACACATTTGATAAATTCAAAGAGTATAAAGCCTTTATTGAAAAACAGACATGGAAACACATCAGAATCCTTAGAAAAGACAATGGAGGAGAGTTTGAATCTCTTCAGTTTGAGGATTTCTTCAAGTCAACAAGAATCAAGAGACAATTGACCATGCCATATAACCCTCAGAAAAATGGTGTTGCTGAGAGGAAAAACAAGACAATTTGTGAGGCAACGAAAGGAATGATGTTTGAACAGGATCTGCCAAATTCTTTATGGGCAGAAGCTACCTCCACTGACGTGTATATTCAGAACAGGTGTCCATGTTATTTTGAATGACAAGACTCTTGAAGAAGTCTTCTCAGGGATCAAACCTGAAGTAGGGCATCTAAGGATATTTGGATGTCTTGTGGATATTCATGTCCCTAAGGAAAAGAGGACAACAATGGAACCCTCAGGCAAGAAAGGGGTTGTTGTGGGGTACAGTGAGAACTCCAAATATTACAGGATTTATGTACCAGGTTAGAGGAAAATAGAGGTAAGCAGAGATGTGACTTTCCATGAGGAAGTTGAATTTAAGAAATCCAAAGAGCTTCAGCAAGATTCAGAAGCAGTTCAACCAACTTCATCCTCTTCTGAAAAATGAAGAGTCAAATGATCAGAGGGAGGAACCTCGTGAAGGGCCAAGTAATGAGCCCCTATAACCCGCTGATGTGTTAGAAAGAACTCTTGAAGAACCTCCAGCCAGAAGGAAGCCAAGGTGGCTTAAAGAAATAGTGCAGGAAGTAGAAAGGATAGTTGCTCCCAAAGGAACATTCAGGGAAAGGAAGAGGCCTGATAGGTTTGGAGGCTATGTTGCACTGATGAGCAACATTAGTGATGTTGAACCTTATTCACTTGAAGAAGTATATAAATTACAAGTATGGAAGGATGCCATGCTTGAGGAATACAGGTCTATTATAAAGAAAAATGTTCGGGACATTCTGCCAAGGCCAAAAGACAAATCAGTGGTTTCTTCCAAATGGATCTATAAGATCAAACATGTAGCTGATGGAAGTGTGGAAAAGTTCAAAGCAATATTTGTAGCCAGAGGCTTCTCTCAGAAAGAAGGAATCGAATACGAAGAGATTTTTTCTCCTGTAGCCAGGTATACCTCCATTCGAGCTATTATTTCTTTAGCTTATGTAATTGGTTGGAAGCTACATCAGATGGATGCAAAAACAACATTATTGAATGGAAAGATTGAACATGAGGCCTTTGTGGAACAACCAGATGGTTTTATACTGCATAAAAAAGGCACTCATGTATGTAAGCTAAGGAAGGCCTTTTATGGTCTTAAGAAGGCTCCTAGAGTTTGGTATGACAGGATTGATGGCTTTCTTAAAAGCCTTGGCTTTCAGAAAAGTGATGTTGATGCAAATCTATACTTCAAGGTAAGAGGTAACCAAACTGTTATACTAATCTTGTATGTTGATGATCTCTTTCTAATAGGAAATGAAGGGCTAATAGCTTGGTGTAAGAGGGAGCTAACCTCAGAATTCGAGATGAAATACTTAGGCTTGATGCATTACTTCCTAGGACTGGAAGTGTGGCAAAGATAGGGAGAGATATTTCTGGCACAAGGAAAATACACAGTGGATGTACTAAATAGGTTTGGTATGATGGATTGCAAATCCATGTATACTCCAATGGTTACCAACCTGAAGAAGCTACATGATTCTAATACAAGTTCAGATTTGGTAGATCCCACCATGTATAGGTAGTTGATTGGATCATTGATGTAAATGATCCACACTAGGCTAGATATATGCTATGCAGTGATTGCAATGAGTCAGTTCATGACTGAACTGAGACAGAGACACTAGGTGGAAGCAAAGAACATCTTGAGATATCTCAGAGGGACCATTACTTATGGTCTGATATACACATCCAGTGGTGGTTTATTTCTGCATGGGTATGCAGATGCAGACTTGGCAGGAAGCCCAGCGGATTGAAAGAGTACTTCTGGATACTACTTCAATTTAGGATCCTCTATGATCTCTTGGTCAAGCTGAAAGAAGGGGTCCATTGCACAGAGTACAAAAGAGGCTGAGTACATTGCAGCAAGTGATGCTAGCAAGGAAGCAACATGGCTCATAAAATTGGTTTCTAGGTTGTTTGGTGACAAGCTCGAGATGATGGTGGTTCACTATGATAATCAAAGTTGCATAAAATTGACAAAGAACCCAGTATTTCACGATAGGTCAAAATATATTGACATGAGGTACCACTACATCCGAGGCTTAGTCCAGAGAAAAACTGTAAAGTTACAGTACATAGCCACGAGCGAGCAGGTAGCTGATATCCTGACCAAGCCTCTAACCTCCAGTCAGTTTGTGCAACTAAGAGGCAAGCTTGGTGTGGTTGAGAATGACTTTCTCGCTAAGAGGGAGTGTTAAATTTGGCAACATTGACAGTCATTCTCCAATGAGAGGCCATATGGGCCACCCCGAGGCTAGCCAGGGAGATTTGGAGAATCAACCAGTCTTGTGAGGTATTGAAAAAATCCAGGGGGAACAAAAAACCTCTGTGATTCAAACCAAAAGTCAGAATGAATGCGATTCTATGTGAGTCTAATGCAAAAGTCAGGGGGGATGTACAACCTCTGTGAGCATAGACAGTCTAGTGCAAAAGTCAGGGGGAACGTACAACCTTTGTGAGCATAGACAGACTAGTGAAAAAGTCAGGGGGAACATACAACCTCTATGAGCCTAGTCAAACCTTGTGAGCCATCAGCAAAAGTCAAGGTATCTAGCAAAAGTTAGGTTGAATGTAAAATTCCTATGAGCTAGAAACACACAATATTCCTAATATTGCTAATGATGTAATTGTATTGATTTAGTGCATTGGCACATGTAAACATTATCCACCATGAAGAGAATTTCGAATTGCCTTGTCAAGAGTTGTAACTAAAGTCTTGAGTCTAGTTCTATGTTAGAACTAAAGTGTAATGTTGAGTTGCAACTAAATTCTTGAGTCTAGTTCTATTTTTAGTAATGTTGAGTTGCAACTAAAGTCTTGAGTCTCAAACTAAAGTGTAATGTTGAGTTGCAACTAAAGTCTTGAGTCTAGTTCTATCTTAGAACTAAAGTGTAATGTTGAGTTGCAACTAAAGTCTTAAGTCTAGTTCTAAGTTCGAACTAAAGCATGTCAGTCTTAAGTCTAGTTCTAAGTTCTAACTAAAGCATGTCAGTCTCAAGTCTAGTTCTAAGTTCGAACTAAAGTGTAATGCTGAGTTGTAACCAATCTCAAGTCTAGTCCTAAAGTTTGAACTAAAGTGTAATGATGAGTTGTAACCAATCTCAAGTCTAGTCCTAAAGTTCGAACTAAAGTGTAATGTTGAGTTGTAACCAATATCAAGTCTAGTTCTAAGTTTGAACTAAAGTATGAAGCTGAATTATGACTAATGCATGCAATCGGGTTACTATTTTGAGCTTCTCTTCTTCCCCTCTTAAACCTATATAAGAAGAGGTCAAACCCTCTCCTCAACACAATTTTTGCAACACAATTTTGAAACAGAGTTTTCATATGCAGGTTGAGGGTGAAGTAATAGAGGAGCACATCAATGATAAAGAGGCAACACATCAAAGGTGTATTTCAGCAAGGTCTTGTAAGTCTTTGTCAGGTCAAAGTCATCTTGGCAAGCTCTTTGAGAGAAGTACATTCATGGTGGATATTTGTAAGAGATCTTACATTATTAATGCAATAAAGGAATATTGTTTTACTATTAATAATTTGGACATTTTGAAACTGCATTATTATTTAGATCAGAGTATAAATCCGTAGGAGTAAAAAAAATGAAAAAAAGAAAAATAAATAAAGGGAGAAAAAAATGTATGGGGCCTATCAACACACTTATTTGAGACCTATCTCATTGTATTCCGTTTTTCATCCCGATCATTGTGATATCTATCATTTTTAACTTGTTTTTTACTTTCCCACACCCTTATTTGATACCTATCTCATTGGATTCCCATTTTCACCCTGGTCATTGTGATACTTATCATTTTTAGCCTTTGTTTTATGTTCCTGCACCCTTGAGACCTATCTCATTGGATTCCCCTTTTTTCCCTGATTGTTGTGATATCTATATTTTAAACCTTTTTGTTTTTACCCCATAGACCCACCCCTCATCCCGTCATGGATCCCACCCACTAAGAAGAAACCAACCAAAAATTGAGTATTGACGTTACTGCCATCCATGCCCAATTAAATAGGGATATTGCGACCATTCATGCAAAAATGGACCACATCCAAGACCAACTTAGTAGCCAAATTGCCGAAGTCCTTTCCGCTCTCAACCAATTTATGAACAAATTCTAGGGTCCTTCCTCCTCTGACCCACCTCTCTATACTAAAGGTGTTAACTACAACCAACCTCTACACTCTCATTCCAACTCCTTACCTCGTGACCCATGTCTCCCTAGATTTGAGGTTAAAAATTTTGATGGATCAAATCCACAAGATCGGGTTACTCAGATGGAACATTATTTCTCCCTACATGGTATCATTGATGAGTTAACCAAGCTTTGTTATGGAGTTATCTATTTGGATTCGTAAATATGGAAATGGAAGAAATGGCATCGCAATGCACACGAAGGGTATGTTTCTTGGTCACAGTTTGTTACAGAGTTGTATAAACACTTTGACATGGACACCCATCATTTAGGACATCTGACCAAGTTGAAACAATCTCGAACAATGGAAGATTTTATTGTTTCCTTTGAGAACTTGGCTTTCCAAACAAAGGGCATGATATATGCTTCCTTCATGGAATGATTTATTAGTGGCCTCAAGGATGAATTTTTTCCTAGGTCATCATGGCTCGTCCTCACACTTGGTTGGAAGCCACTAAGTGTGCCAAGGAGGAACAAAGGGTCATATTGGTGCAGAGAAAGAAACCCACTTTTGTCCCACGCCATAATGATGCAGACCTCGTCCCACTCTCGGGGTCTTCTTGACCTCCCAGTCTAGGATCATTCAAAAGATAGAGTTGGATCACCTCTTCAGGCCCTACTGAGCCCCAAAAAATCCTTTACACAGGTCCTCAATTTTCCATGCACAGGTCATACAAAAGACCCATGAGATCTTTTACTAAGCCCCTTACCTTTTTCAAATTTGAAATCGACCTTACCGTCTATTCCTCCGGCAACAATAGGATATGACCCTAGACTATGATCGAGCGCCAAGATAAAAGGCGCTAATTCCAGTTTTTTCCTTTGGTGATTTATTCTCCACTCCAACGCACAACCTATTCCAAGTGCCGAACGTTGAAAAATCACTTGCGCCCATGTATCAAATCGACAGTCCTCAAGCTATGATCGATGGACGTTCCCGATTTCTCCTCTTCGAGATTCAATGATTTCTATTGATCGCACCCAACGCACACAACCCTTGTGAATTGTTGATCACTGAAAAAATAGATAGGATGGCTCCTAAATTCTAACCAAATCAACTAATCTCATCTCAAATGGATGGATGACCTATATCTCTCCTCTTTGGGCTTCGACGATTTCTCCACCACGCCTTTTTTGCAAATCTCTCGGATCACCGAAATGTCGAAGGGGTTTCTCCTTATTCCATGTGTCCCTTTCTTGATCGATGGTTAGGATGCCTTCGGGACTTCGACGATTTTCCTTCCTATCTCCACATCGATGAAAATTCTCTGAAGTGCCACATCCCCAATCTATGGATCTTTCTCCATGCGTCCTCCTCCAACGAATGAGTAGGATTGATTATGGCCTTCGCAAGTCCTCAACAACACTATGCCCTATTTCCTCTAGAGTGTCAGACCTCCTGATCTTCTTCCATGTGTCCTTCTGGTGATCAATAGTCCAAATCAACTATCGACTTTGAGACTCCGGAGAGATCGGCCTTCTCTTTCCTCTATTCTCCTAGAGTTCCTATCCTCTAGATCTTCTAATATGTTGACACGTGTCCTCTCTAATGGGTGGCCTAGATGAACTCCTAGTTTTTGGGACTTCAGAAGTCCTAGCTTCTCCAACCTATTGTTCTTATGAACCTCTGAACTGGCAGAGGGTCTAATGGTCTGCCATGTGTCCACTAGATCCAACGGTCCAGATTTTTATTGGGCTCGCATGATCCAGGTGGATATCGGTGGCCACCCACCTTTTCCAAATGGCTCAAAACAATTTTCTGTCCATTTTGGCAATTTACTATTTTTAGTAGGTTTTAACTTCCGGGGCCGTTTTGAGGGTCCAAATGAAGGTTTTTCAATATAGAGGTTCTCAATGATATTTGAAGGCAACATTGAGCCCCCAAAATGAATCTCCTCGACAGTACCTTTCCAACGAGCTATCACACGCCTAAAACGGAGATCATATGCAAAAGTTACGACCCCGGGAAGTTGATGTACTCACTTACCCAAACGGGGCCCACATGACTTTTGGCGCTTCATCTCCTAGGGTTAGGTTTTTGGATGTCTGATACTTTTGGCATTCCCGTTTATTGTAAAAATGGCCTCTAGAGCCTCATTGTAATAATCTTCTTGTGAATGCGAGTAATCGTCACATCTCTTCTCAGAGATAAGCTGCCACCATTCTAGCGAGTCTTTCACTCTGTATTTTTACAGTCTCTGTACATTTCTCTGATGAATAGAAATCGTGTATTACTGTATATCTGTGTTTATGGTTGCATCTCTGATACATTTCTGTTATATTATTGAATATCGGCAATATCTCTGTACATTTCTTTATTATATCTCCGCTCTCATTTCGTGCCGAAAATAATCCGGATCATCGCAGGACTTCGGGAACCTACACGACTCCTCGACCAATTATCTCCTAGTGTGCTATACCTCTAGATGAAAAATATTCTACCATGTGTCTTCAGAGACTAATGAACAGGATTGAATTATGTCATCCGGGCTTCAGGAATATTTGTACCAAACCACTTCATGAATCCCTAGGAGTGTCTATCCTCCAAACTTCCTGATCTATTTCCACGTGTTCTCTCGTTCGAAAGTGAGTATCTTCTCTGCTCTTCGGAGCATCGAGAGCCTTGAATGTTCCTCGCCTTTGTTCTCCTGGATAGTTGGTCCTCCGAATCCAATGATCTACTGACATGTGTCCCAAGAAATCATATGGTCTAGATCCACTTTGGGCTTCGGGACTTCGATAAGCTTGTCTCCTCTGCGCATAAAAATGAAAAACTACGAACTTGTGAAGTTGAAATGAATTCGAGGGATTAATCCCATGCAACTTACCTGGATCAAATAGTCTTTGATCCACGTTCTTATATCCAATGACTAGGATATTTTCTCCTCTTGTGCACTCCTCCTTCATTCTAGACTCTAATCTGACAGTCCAGATTTCTCCCGACAATAGATATAATGGATATTGTAGATTCTCCTCCTATGTTATTGCACTTTCCTTCAAAAGAAGGATTTCTCAATGGATTTTCAAAGGCTTAACCTTCGATGCTTCTCCTGCAAGGCTGACTCCTCGACCTTCACTTGCGTTGTTTCTCCTGAGCTTTGGGATTTGAAATAAGTCCACTTGTGCACACCTTGTTCTATTCCTCTTGAGCTTTGGAATTGAAGTAAGGCCATCCTCTGGCACTCTCCTTGCACTCCCTGAAGTTACAAATAATTCAGACTTAAATATGTTTTCAAAAATCTTCCTGTGCGCTCCTTATGCTTTCTCAATAATCTGAACCTTGAAGGTTCATGACCTCTACACACCTTACAGGATTTGTTCACGTACTTGCACTATCTCTCCTTATCTTATGCTTGCTCAAAATTCTAAGGACCTTGGCCCTTTTCTCCTCCAAATGATCTCTTGTGACCTCCTGGAACTTCTTCTCTCTTCCTCCTGAGATTGACCAACACTTTAGCAGTTTGTTGTAATTGTACACTCCTTCCACTCTTCTCCTCCTGAAACCTGAACTCTAAAAGTTCACTTGCACACTCCTTGTGATCTCTCCTTGAATTTGACTAACACTTAATAGAGTGTTCCCCTATGCACACTTTGCATTCTGAGTTTCTAAAAGACTTATATTTAATACTTTTTCCAAAAGTATTCCTGCACACTCGTTGCGCTCGATCAATGAACTCCTTGCAGATCCTTCAGAGTATTTAGTAACTTTAGTATGTCCTCTTAAGAGTGTTCAACAAATATGATGTGCAATTCCTTGGCACTATTTCTCTTGAGCTTCATAATGGTTCTAGTGTTCCCACCAGGTACACTCTTTATTTGAACTCACAATAGAGTTCAAGTGCACTCCTTGCACTGGCTTCATAGATTTCAATAATCTAGTGTGCACTCCTTGCACAAGCCTTGTAAGTTTTAAACCTGTGAAGTAAATAAATGCATATAGATTCTTAAGAAAAACATAAATTAATCAATGGCTCATTCACATAGTACACAAGTCTTTATACCGGAAACCCTCAACCGGGAAAACCTTTCTTATATTCATTATATTGAATTTCACCATTCACTATACAATATATACAATGTTTTTAGGTATTCCATAGATACCAAAACCCTAATCCCTAAAACCAGGACTATTTTTAGTAAACCGCTAAAAATAGAAAAATCCACTAAAAATAACAATAATCGCTAGGGATCATCAGATGCAGTTTTCATATCTGATGCGCCCACACACACACATGCAAAGAATATAACACATACCCAACATTCTTCCACTTGTTGTTTTCTTTGCATCCAGGGGTTCAGGGGATTATATAGTCAACAATCCAGGGCAACAATGCCCATTGTTACTATACACCAAGAGAACTTTTTTGTGTTCATAGACTTTGTCAATGAATCTACAACATTCTTCAAAGTGTCAACCTTTTCCAGCAACACCTTCTTTTTCTCAACCATGTCTCTCACAAAGTGATACTATACATCAATATGCTTTGTGTTCGAATGGTAAGCTGGGTTCTTTGCCAGGAAGATTGCACTCTGACTGTCACAATCTAATCTCACTGCTTGTTGTACCAACCTAATACTTGAACACAATATTTGTAACCATACTTCTTCCTTGCTTGCATGAGTGGCTGCCATGTATTCAACTTCTGTAGTTGAGAGTGCCACTACAGTCTGTCTTTTGTTCATCCAACTAATTTCTCCTTCAAATAGGTTAAACACATACCCACTTGTAGATCTTCTGCAATCCAGATCTCCAGCCCAGTCTGCATCAACAAAGCCATGTATGTCCAACACTCTATCCAATCATGGTCTTCCTTGGTAGCACAATCCATAACTAGTAATGCCACACAGATACCTGAAGACCCTGTTTACTGTTGTCCAATGCTCCTTCCCTGTTTTTGACATATACTTTCTCAAAACTCCCACTTCATGTGCAATGTTCGGTTTAGTACAAACCATTGCATACATCAAATTGCCAACTACACTGGCATATGGAACATGGGACATGTCCTCTTCTTCTTCCCGTGTCTTGGGACAATGATCTGTAGATAACTTTACACCTATAGGAATAGGAACCTTTATAGGTTTACTTCCATGCATATTAAACCTACGCAATATTGTCTCAACATATTTTCTCTGATTCAACCAGAGTTTCTTGTTTGCACAATCTCTTTTAGTATCCATTCCCAAAATGAAGTTAGTAGCACTGAGATCCTTCATGTCAAATTTGTAGGATAGCTGTGATTTCACCTCCTTGATAACATCCATGTTATTTCCTACCAACAACATGTCATCAACATACAACACTACATAAATGAAGTGATTACCAACCTTCTTGGAATATACACAGTGATCAACCCTGCTTCTTACAAATCCCAATCCAAGGATGTATGTGTCAAAATTTTGGTACTACATCCTATGTGATTTATTCAGAGCATATAGTGACTTCTTTAGCTTACAGACCGACTCTTTCTTTCCCTTCACTACAAATCCTTCTAGCTGATTCGTGTAGATTTCTTCCTCCATATCTCCATGTAGGAATGTTGTCTTCACATCCATCTGTTCCACTTCAAGATCAAAAGAAACAACAATAGATAAAATAAATATAATAGAAGTTAACTTAGCAACAAGAGAAAAAATCTCACCAAAGTTAATTCCCTCTACTTGGGAATAACCTTTTTCTACTAACCGAGCTTTGTATTTCTCCACTTTACCTTGTGAATTAAACTTCTTCTTAAACAACCATTTGCTACCAACATATTTGTTTCCAACTGGAAACTCAACTATATCCCATGCCTCATTCTTATCCAAGGCATCCATTTCTTCAACCATGGCCTTCTTCTAGAGTTTACTATCCTTTGAATTCACTGCTTCCCTAACAGTTCTATGATCATCATCAGTAATAGATAAAGCAAAATTGGAACGAAAATCAGGTGGACTATACCTTTCTGGTTCCCTTCTATCTCTCACTGATCTCCTCAATACTGGGGTATGATGTTCTTCTTCTTCTTCTTCCGCTTCCTCTTCTTCAAATGATTCAGATTTTGCATCATCCAACTCAAGCTCTATTTTATCAGGTTCATCTTGCATTGGTAGGAACTCCTGTTTGGACACACCTTTTACCTCTCTGAAAACAACATCTCGTCTATAAACAATTTTCTTGGTTTTTGGGTTCCAAAGATTATAACCTTTCACACCATATTTATAACCAATAAAGATACACTTTTTAGCCTTTTTATCCAGCTTACTTCTATTTTCCTTTGGAACATGTACATAAGCATCACAACCAAACACTCTAAGATGTTGAATAGAGGGTTTCTTTCTAGACCATACCTCGTGTGGAGTTTTATCATCCAACGCTGAAGAAGGTGATTGATTGACCAAGTAACATGTTGTACCCATTGCCTCTGTCCATAATTCTTGTCCTAACCTGACACCGCTGAGCATGCTCCTTGCTTTTTCCATCAGTGTGTTGTTCATCCTTTCTGCAACTCCATTTTGCTGAGGAGTGTATGGAGTAGGTTTTTGCCTTTCTATACCACACTTCTTACAGAATTCTTCGAATTCATTTCCGTAGAATTCTCCACCATTATCTGTTCTCAATAATTAGACATACCTTCAACCATACCTTTACTGTGTAGTGTTTGAAGGCCCTTTTCTCCAATATGTCCCAGTCTTTGATGCCACAACATGGTCTTCTTTCCAGGGACAATATTGGTCTTGTCTTATTTATTTCTCTGTTCAGGGACAATAGAATTGTTACATCCATTAGTATAAGTGATTCCCAACAAATTGTACAGATTTCCACATTGAAATCCCCTCATCAACACCATTTCTCCTCAGACCATCTTGCAAGTGTTCTTTCCAAATAGAGTATCCACTCCTGCATCATCCATCTTGCTTACAGATATTAGGCTCCTGGCTAGTTTTGGAATGTGAAGAACCCCAAGAAGTGTTCTAATCCTTCCATATTTTAGCAACAACTTAACCCTTCCACGTCCCAAGATTTTTGTTGTCGAGTCATCTCCTAGGAATACATCACCACCATCATATTTTTCATATTCATAGAACCACTCCATGTGAGGAGTCATGTGGTATGATTCACCTGAGTCAATCAACCATACATCATGGTTTGCATGTGTACCTATAGATGCCAGGTAAACATCACCTCCTGCTTCAGTGGAGGTTTTCGCCTCTGTGGAAGAGGTACTATCAGATGCCTTTGGGTTTTCAACCTTCTTAGACTTGCAATATTTCTTATAATGCCTTGTTTTACCACACTTCCAGCATTTTCTCAAAGATTTTCCTAGAGACTTAGATCTACCTGTATATTTATATCTCCACCTCGAAGGCTTACTAGGGTTCCTATCTTGGGTATGACCTCTTACAAATAAAACATCTCTGCTATGACTATCCATTCTTTTCTGCCTCATCTCTTCAGATAACAAGGATGATACTACATCCTCATACTTCAATGTAGATTGAGTGGTACTACCAATTGCTACAAGCAGATTATCCCAAGAGTCTTGCAAAGAACATAACAAAGTAATACACTTATCTTCTTCTGCAATCGTAATATTAACAGAGACAAGTTGACTTACCAGAGTATTAAAGGCATTTAGATGTTCTATCACAGAATCTCCATCTTCCATCCTAAGATGATACAACTTCTTTCGAAGAAACAACTTGTTTACCATGGACTTTGATTGATACAAATTCCCCAACTTATCCCATAGTTCCTTGGATGTAGATTCTCCTGAGACATTCAACAAAACCAAATCTTCCACGCAAAGTCGAATAATACTCCTTGCTCTTTTGTCCAACTTCTCCCAATCTTCCTTCGACATACCAGTAGGTGGTGTACTGGTAGTTTGTGTACTGGTAGGTTGTGTACCAGTAGCCTGTGTGCTAGTAGATGGTGTACTAGTAGGTTGTGTACCAGGATCCATAGCGATCCATTGTTCTTTGTCTACAAGAAGGTCCTCCATCTTCAGCTTCCATAGCTCAAAGTTTTTACTATTGAACTTCTCTATCTCGATTCTAGAATATCTTTCCATTCCTCTTTCTACACTCAAATCACCATTTCAAAAGCTCCCACTAAACCCAGGTTTATCACAAACCCAAGATAAACTTGATCTATCAAGACCGAGACAAACCCTCAACAACAAAGGTATCTCTCTGAAGCCAAAAATGAGCTCTGATACCACATGTAAGTTTTAAACCTGTGAAGTAAAGAAATGCATATAGATTCTTAAGCAAAACAACAATTAATCAATGGCTCATTCACATAGTACACAAAGATTTATACCGGAAACCCTCAACCGGGAAAACCTTTCTTATATTCATTATATCGAATTTCATCATTCACTATACAATATATACAATGTTTTTAGGTATTCCGTAGATACCAAAACCCTAATCCCTAAAACTGGGATTATTTTTAGTAAACTGCTAAAAATAGCAAAATCCGCTAAAAATAGCAAAAACCGCCAAAAAAAAAAAATTTGGGGGTTGCCCCTAACCCCGTCGGCCCCAGGCTATGCCCAGTGCCAAACATTGCACGTAACCACGGGGAGGCATACCTTCCCCCCCCTAGGACCCTCTTAGGAAAGAACCCGACACACATGGCACAAACAAAGCACTAGTATGAGGGGTTGTCAGATGCAGTTGTCATATTTGACGTGCCCAAACACACACATGCAAAGAATATAACACATACCCAACAAGCCTAAGAGCCTAGAATTTATCAGAGATCTTCATATAGGTAAATCTATCTAATTCCTACAAATTTAACCTATTTGCGTACATCTACAACATACATGAGTAAATAGAGAAAAACATCTAGAGAATAACCATTCATCACACATAAAAACACAGACACCTCATATGAAGGAAAAACTTCTTTGTATTAATCTCATAATGTTTCTATACAAAGATTTACAAAGGCTGGACTGCAACATAATCTCAACACTTTCTCTCGTCTCTCGAGCTCTCTCTATATTTCTCTAACTCTTACTCATCATAATGAATTTTGATACAAGATATTTTTTTTACAAAATTGGGGCTCCTCAAGCCTTCCCTCGAGCTACCTACTCGCAGTGAATTACATTCAGTTACATTCAATGGGCATCTATTCCGAATCCTATCTAGATCCCTCCTACTGTTAGCCATTAAAGGAGACTCTATCTATCACAATAACGTAGCCTGTCAATCACACGGGCTCGGCCTTCCCTAAGCCTCCAAACATTTAATACATTTAATTTTGTATTAAAATTTTTAAATTTGGGTTCAAAATGAGAGGGTTGGTGCCTCTCTTCCCTTGGAATTTATTCCTCCATGTGTGTTGATGCACTGGCTCGCTGATGCGCTGGCATGTTTGTTGAGATGGAGCGATGCTCTTGCATCACATAAACCCAAATCCCTTTCCCCTTAGGCCACTCCTCTCAAGGTCCACAAGTTAACACGAGAATAAATGGTTGAACACCAACTCAAGGGTCTTTGTTATAATTGTGTTGATAAATACTTTCCAGGGCCCAAGTGTAAAGAACACAAAATTTTTATGGCCATTTCCAAGGATGTTTCTGATGAAGATGTTGAGATTTCCCTAAAGCAGTGCTACCCCCAACCGATGATATTACACCGCCCTTTGATCCTCCCAAAGTTGAACCACTAATTTTGCTACATGCTCTCATTGGTTTTTCTACTCTTCAAACCCTCAGATTTATTAGTTACATTAAGAACAGGAAAGTCACCATCTTAGTTGATAGTGACAACACTCATAATTTCATTCATACTTTCTATATCTGTATTGTCAAAAAATTTCAAATCATGATTTCCAATCGTGGTTCCATGAAATGCGGAGAGAGTTGTGAAAATGTGCACTTACAAATTGGTTAGTATAACTTGGAATATCACATGTTTTCTATTGACATGGGAAGTTTTTACATTGTGCTTGGTGCAGAATGGTTATGCACCCTAGGACCCATACTCATGGATTTTAAGGAGTTAACCATGGAATTCCAATAGGAAGTCCAACAATATAAATTCCAAGGCATTACAACAAGATCTTCAGAGATCATCAATTCCCAACGCATGGAAAAGTTACTCAAAAAGCTCATTTTGGCATCATTTCCCAACTCCATCCCATTCAAGTAGTTGATGCACCCCCACCTTCAAGATATCATTTAATGCCATCACACTATTTTTCAAATCCCAAGGGCCTTCCCCCCTCCCGCTGTGACCATGATCATTCCATTACTTTAATACTGGGAATTATTCCTCCCCATGTTCTCCCTTATCATCATCCCTTTTCTCAAATAAATTAAATTGAGAAAATTGTCCATGAAATTTTAGAAGTGGGTGTTATCCTTCCTAGTACCGGTCCTTATTCTTTGCCTATTGTCATGGTCCTCAAGAAGGAAGGAACTTGGTGCATGTGTCCTAATTTTCATGCCTCAACAAAATTACCATCAAGGACAAATTCCACATTCCTGTCATAGATTACCTTCTGGATGAACTCAGTGGGGCTCAATACTTTATGAAACTCAACCTCCATTCTGTCTACCACCAAACATGTATGAAAGAGGAAGACATCCCCAAGACGACATTTCACACTCATGAGGGCCACTATGAGTTCTTGGTCATGACCTTTGGTCTCTGTAATGTCCCCTCCACTTTTAAAAGTCTCATGAATCATGTCTTTCATCCTTTCCTATGTCACTTTGTGTTAGTTTTCTTTGATGATATTCTCATCTATAGTAAAACGTGGCCAACCCATATCACCCATGTAGATCAATTTCTCCATCTCCTCTCCAAGCACAACCTTTTCCTCAAACATTCTAAATGTTCTTTTGGCATCTCTAAAGTTGAGTACCTGGGTCATATTGTTGGCAACGATGGCGTAAGGGTGGATCCTAAAAATATTGAAGGTTTGCAAAATTGGTCTCTCCCTAAAACTCTTAAAAGTATGTTAAGAACCAAATATCAAAATAGCATAAAAAAACCTCAGAATAAGTACTCAATGCCTTGAAAAAGAGATAATTTCAGATAATAAGCGTCTTCAAGAGGGAAGCCTCCTTATACACCACATAAATTTCCAAATACCAGATGATTCCAAATGAAAAGGTCTCCTTGGTATATATAGGATACTAGGAGGTACAATTAAAACTAATGGACCCAAGCTGACATAAATAAAATAACATTACTAATGTAATATGCCCCAATGAAGGGGTAATGTACCACTATTTAGGGCTTACCATGCCCCTCCCCTTTGGGCAAGTTTTTTCCACAACACTTGAGTAATTATGGATGCTTATGTATAAAAGACTCATCTTCCCAAGTGGAATATTTAGCAGGTAGTTTCCTCCACTTAATGAGATACTTTGAAATGGATCTATTCCTCATCTGGTGATTTTTTGTGTCAGTGATAACTTCAGGCTCCAATATTATTTTTCCTTCCTCATCAAGTTTTGAAAAATATAATTTGAACTAGGATCTTGTCACATATAACCTTCTTTAAGAATGAAACATGGAAAACTAGGTGTACTCGCGAAGATGCAGGAAACTCTAATTTGTATGCCATAGTACCAATCTTTTTCAAAACCTTACAAGGGCCATAGTACTTTTGTGATAATTTATTATCCTTGTTATCTTACTTGAGAGACATATATTTGTATGGTTGTAGTCTTAAAAATACCCAATCCCCTACTTCAAAACTTATTTCACTACGATGTTGATATGCTTGTTGTTTCATGCGATTATGCTTGAGAGTCCATCTGCCACCACATTTTGCTTCCGTTTTTTGTAGATTATTTCAAAATCATAACCCAACATCTTGGTCACCCATTTTTGTTGTTCTTACGAAGATAGTCTTTTTTCCAAGAAGTATTTAAGACTATCATGATTTGTTTTGACCTTGAAGTACCCACCTATTAGGTAAGGCACCATTTCTTCAATGCATGTAGTATTTCCATCATTTTCTTGTCATAAATGGGTTTGTGTAAGTCCTTTCCCTTCAGTGGACAACTTTCAAAATCAAGGGGTCTTCCTTGTTGCATTAGAACAACACCAATTCCATTTCCCTAGGCATCACATTCCACAATAAAGGTTTTTGTGAAGTCTGGTGTGGTCAAGACATGATCTTTTCACATCGCCTCTTTAAGTTTTTCAAAATCTTATGTTGCTTCTCAAGTCCATGAAAATGAATTGTTCTTATTTAATGTCGTTAAAGGTGCTTCTATTCTTCCATAGTTCCGAACAAACTTGCGGTAGTAACCTGTCAAACCCAAAACTCCTGTAAGATTATTCAATGTTTTGAGAACTGACTAGTCCATCATGGCCTTAATCTTGTTAGGGTATACCTTAACACCTTCATGAGATACAATATGGCCCAAATACTCTACCTTCACCCAAGGAAGGGATTCAAAATGGAATTCATCAACCCTTGGAATGTGGAAGGTGCATTTGTAAGGCCAAAAGGCATGACCAAAAATTCATAATGGCCTTCATGACTTCAAAATGTTGTTTTTTGGATATCTGCTTCCTTCATTCTAATCTAATGATACCCTGAATGGAGATCCAACTTTGTGAAACAGATTGCTCCATGTAGTTCATCTAACAATTCATCAATGATGAGAATGGGAAACTCATATTTAGTAGTGATCATGTTGAGATCTATATAATATGGACACATACGCCATGCACCCTCTTTCTTGAGTACCATTACCACCGGTGCAGAGTAAGAACTTTGGATAGGTCTAATAATTCCAACCTATAACATTTCTTCAACCATATGCTCAATTTCACTCTTCTAGGAATAAGGATATCTATAAGGCTTGATGTTAGGAGGAACACTCCCAGGAATTAGGTGAATAACATGATCATGATTTTGACTGAGTGGAATACCTCTGGGAATTTATTAAAATACTTTGGAATGCTTATCAATGATCCCTTGGAGATATAGAGGAATATATGGCTTATATGTTTGAACATCTAGTGAGAATAGTTGTACAATTACACCTTGATGCCCCCTTTTCAATAATTTTGTTATGCCATTAGAGCTTATCACCTTACTGGGTTTCCTTGTGATACCCCTTATCTCAATTTCTAAAGTTCTTGAAAATTAAAATCCATTGTTTCCTAGACTCCTACTACGACATCAACACCACCCGTGGGTATATAAATCATTGTAATATTCATTATATATTCCCCCATAGTAAGATTGATATTATGGCATTTTACTAAGCAATTGATAGTTCCTCTATTTTCAATCATTACTTGAAACTCTGGCATTGGATATATAAAGCAATTGAGAGCTTTGGCTAATTTATTGTGAATGAAATTATGAGTACTACCAAAATCAATTAGGCATATTATCTTTTTCTTTTGGATATATCCTTGTATCTTGAGGGTTTGAGGAGTTCTAATTCTAGCCAATGCATTACATGATATTGTGGGAGTCAACTCTTCAGAAGAAATATATACTACATTTTCATCTTGAGATGGTTCTTGTTCTTGTTCTTGTTCTTCTTCCTCTTCACAATCTATGTATAATAATTTCTTCTCACCACACTTACATCCCTTACTGTACATGTTGTCACAAATAAATCATAAACCTTTTTCTTTTCTTTCCTCCAATTGTTAAGGTGTCAACCTTGTAGGTTTAGGTGTTTTAGAAGAAGGAAAATTATTCTCTCGATAGATGTTAGGATTAGTCCTTCTAGTATCCACTTCCATATTTTTACTTTCAACATTTCTCGTCACCCTGAATGCATTCTCCAATTATTTGGGTTCCCAAAGGAGAACCTCATGTTGAATTTTATCCTTTAAAGTTCCTATGAATACATCAATCAGGTGCTCATCTAGAATATTTGTTACCTTTATATTCAATCTTTGTAAGTTCTCAATGTGGTCTGCAACTGAACCCTTTTGCTTGAGATTTATCAATTGGATAAAGAAGGTATTTCTCCTTGTATCCTCATAGTGTGATATCATTTATTCCATGAAAATCGTCCAAGTGACACATGATTTGTGAGAACAAAGCCATCGATACCACACAAATTGATTGGGTTCTAAATATAAAGAAGCAATTCGTACCTTTTGTGTATGTGTCACATCATGTATATCAAAGAACTGCTCCATCTAACCATGTGATTGGATCCTTTCCATCAAACTTCCGCATATTGATCTTAGGAAAGTGGTTGGTCTTCAACCCAAAGTTGGAGTTTCTCTAGTCTTGATTCATCTTCCTTGTGTCCTCATCATGAATTTCATGGTATACATTTTCACTTTCAGGTGGCCCCTCTATTAGGAAATTTTTCAATGCTTCAATGATATCCCTTTTTAAACCATCCATATTAGTATCCATTATTGCCTCCAACATAGCTTCAGTTGAATCCATCATCCCTTGTAGTTCATATTTTGTTACTGTCTTCTTTTGTAAATCATTTATGTCCTTTCACATTTCTTCACCTTCATCAAGAGTCCAAGTAGGACTTTTTGGAGGCTTCTTTGGTGTAGAAGTTCCCTTTTTTGGTGGCATGTTGGCCAACTATCAATTTTAAATATTGATTTCGAGGTGGTTCTGATAGACAATATTTCTTCTGTTGTATCTCCAAAATTTTGGTGCTTCTTGTTATATTTTTTTTTGTTTTGTATTTCTCTGATATGTCTTCTCTACAATTCCACAGGTCTGATCAAAATTGGATGTGCCAAGTGGAAGTTATGGTAACTTCCCCACACCTGGCTGATTTTTTCCCCTTCCAGGGGAGTGTACTCGTAAATTGGGCCAAGAGCACAATATATAATATTTTATTCTGAAACTTGTACCATAAATAAAACAGGCTTTCCACTATCCAATGAAATCAATATCACTTAATTTGGATACTCACTTGTAGGTTTAGGTGTTTTAGAAGAAGGAACATTATTCTCTCGATAGATGTTAGGATTAGTCCTTCTAGTAGCCACTTCCATATTTTTACTTTCAACATTTCTCGTCACCCTGAATGCATTCTCCAATTATTTGGGTTCCCAAAGGAGAACCTCATGTTGAATTTTATCCTTTAAAGTTCCTATGAAAACATCAATCAGGTGCTCATTTGGAATATCTGTTACCTTTATATTCAATATTTGTAAGTTCTCAATGTGCTCAGCAACCGAACCCTTTTTCTTGAGATTTATCAATTGGATAAAGAAGGTATATCTCCTTGTATTCTCATAGTGTTTTATCATTTCTTCCATGAAAATTGTCCAAGTGACATGTGATTTGCGAGAAAAAAGCCATCGATACCACAAAAATTGATTGGGTTCTAAATATAAAGAAGCAATTCGTACCTTTTCTGTATGTGGCACATCATGTATATCAAAGAACTACTCCATATAAAGTATCCATGTGATTGGATCCTTGCCATCAAACGTCCTCATATTGATCTTAGGAAAGTGGTTGGTCTTCAACCCAAAGTTGGAGTTTCTCCAGTCTTGATTCATCTTCCTTGTGTCCTCATCATGAATTTCATGGGATACATTTTCACTTTCAGGTGGCCCCTCTATTAGGATTTTTTTCAATCCTTCAATGATATCCCTTTTTAAACCATCCATATTTGTATCCATTATTGCCTCCAACTTAGCTTCAGTTGAATCCATCATCCCTTGTAGTTCATATTTTGTTACTATCTTCTTTTGTAAATCATTTATGTCCTTGCACATTTCTTCACCTTCATCAAGAGTCTAAGTAGGACTTTCTGGAGGCTTCTTTGGTGTATAAGGTCCCTTTTTTGGTGGCATGTTGGCCAAGTATCAATTTTAAACCTTGATTTCAAGGTGGTTTTGATAGAAGATATTTCTTATGTTGTATCTCCAAAATTTCGGCGCTTCTTGTTCTAAAATTTTTGTTTTTTAGTTCTCTGATATGTCTTCTCTGCAATTCCATAGGTCTGATCAAAATTGGATGTGCCAAGTGGAAGTTATGATAACTTCCCAACACCTGGATGATTTTTTTCCCTTCTTGGAGAGAGTACTTGTAAATCGGGCAAAGAGCACAATATATAATATTTGATTTTGAAACTTGTACCAGAAATAACATAATCTTTCCACTATCCAATGCAATCGATATCACTTAATTTGGATACTCATTGAATACAATATCATTGTTTTACCTGGAACACCTATTTGAGACTAGTTAATATGACTAGTCAGATACCTTATCGTACATAGGGTGTATCTACAAAAGTAGGATGATCTAGAAGATTATTTTTTTATCACAACTACCTTGATTATTTATATGAATAGACTCTGGGTTTCATGGTTTGAAGATTTACAAAAGAACTTTTATAGCGAACATTTAGCGATGACTAAATTCAGGATGATTCCAAAACCCTATCTTACACAGGATATATTTACAAAATTATAAGGCCTCAGGAGATGAAATTTGAACCCCATGTACCTTGATCCATCTGATAAATATATTCCAAGGGGTTACTTCTGAAACATCGTATAAGAAAAGGTATAACTAAAATTACAAGGTGTCTTAGATGCAACAACGAAACCCCAAGATCTTGAGCTCTGATACCAAATGTTAAAGAACCAAATACCAAAATAGCATAAAAAAATATCATAATAAATACTCAACGCCTTGAAAAAGATATAATTTCAGATAATAAGCCTCTTAGAGGGGGAAACCTCCTTATACACCACATAAATTTCGAAATACCATATGATTCCAAATTAAAAGGTCTCTTTGGTATATATAGGAGACTAGGAGGTACAATTAAAACTAATGGACCCAAGATGACATAAATAAAATAACATTACTAACGTAATATGCCCCAATTAAGGGGTAATGTGCCAGTATTTAGGGCTTAACAAAGTATATGTGGTTTCTTGGATTTAAAAATTTATTATCGTAAGTTTGTTCAAAATTATGGTAAAATTGCGACCCCCCTAACCACTATCCTTAAAGAGAATCCAACAATAGACCAATCCTTCCAAGCCTTGAAGGAAGCTATGTGCACTACTCACATACTGGCCCTACCTAATTTCACCAAGACCTTTATTCTTGAATGTGATGCATCAAGAAGAAGAATTAGGGTAGTCCTCATGCAAGATGGATGACCTTTGGCATTCACCAATAAACAATTTTGAGAGTGACATTTGGGCCAATCGATCTATGAAAAAGAAATGATGTCTATTTTATATATAGTGGATCTATGATGCCTTTATCTATTGGGACAATCCTTCCAAATTAAAAAGAACCATTAAAGCCTCAAGTACTTCCTAGAACAATTAATTTCATATCAAGAGAAAAAAAAAATGGGTGACCAACTTGTTTGGATATGATTATGAGATCTTTTAAAAAAATGGAAAAGAAAATGTGGTGGCTGATGCTCTTTCCGAGAAATATGAAGAATAAGGGTCCCTCTTTTCCCTCTCATTCATTGTCACCAATTGTCTTTAGGATGTTCGTTAGGAATGGTTGCAAGACCCAAAAGTCTCCAGTCTCATCCAAAAACTACAATAGGATCCCCAAGATGCTCCACGGTACTCCTGGCACAATAAATTAACTATAAATGTCACCTATATTTAAGAAAATAGTCGACCCTTAAATCCAAGGTGCTCTCCGATTTTCATGCTTCTCCTACTGTAGGGCATTCGGGTTTTACCAATTCTTATGAAAGGGTCATGTGATCTTTATTCCAGTATGGTATGAAATAGGACATCCACACCTTTTTGGAAGAATGTGATATATGTCAACGCAATAAGGGAAAGACTGTCAAAAATCCCGACAAACTCCAACCGCTTCTGATTCCACCTACTATTTGTATGAATATTTCTATAGATTTCATTTTGGGCTTACCCAAATAAGGAAATAATTCAATCATCATGGTGGTAGTGGATTGTCTCTCCAAATATGCTCATTTTTGTGCTCTTCAAAACTTGTTCACAACATCTACAGTGGATCAATTATTTATGGATAATATCTTCAAACTCCATGGAATGCCTCATTATATTGTTTCTAATTGTGATCCAACTTTTACCAGTAATTTCTGTCAAGAATTATCCAGGCTCTAAGGAACCCAATTGCAACTTAGTACATCCTATCATCCCCATACATATGGCCAAGAAAAAGCAGTCAACAAGTGTCTAGAAGCATATTTGAGGTGTTTTTCATCTATCAAGAAACATCAGTGGGTTCAGTGGTTACCCTTAGTTGAATGGTGGTACAACACCTCTTACCATACAACCACTTGCATGACTCCCTTTGAAGTAGTCTATGGACAGAAGCCACCATTGGTTTTCCCATGCATGCCAGGATTCTCCAAGGTTCAAGAGGTTGACCTTAATATTGTAATTTTTAAACCTGTGAAGTAAATCAATGCATATAGATTCTTAAGCAAAACATAAGTTAATCAATGGATCATACACATAGTACACAGAGATTTATACCGGAAACCCTTAACTGGGAGAAAACCATTCAACGCTTCATTGTAGTAATTTCACCATTCACCATACAATATATATACAATGTTTTTAGGTATTCCGTAGATACCAAAACCCTAATCCCTTAATCCAGGATTAATTTAGAAAACCACTAAAAATAGAAAAATCCACTAAAATAGAAAAAAACGCCCCCCCAAAAAATTTGCGGTGCTGCCCCGGAGCTAAATGTTGCACCTAACCAAGGGGACCATACCTACCCCCCTGGAACCCCCCTAGGAAGCGCCCGGTGCACATGACACAAAGAGAGAAGGGAGTTGGGATCATCAGACATAGTTTTTGAATCTGACGCACCCACACATACACACACATGCAACGAATATAAAACATACCCAACATTCTCCCACTTGTTTTTTTCTTTTCATCCAGGGGTCCACAGGATTATATAGTCAACAATCCAGGGAAACAATGCCAATTGTTACTCTACACTAGGAGAACTTTTATGTGCTCACAGACTTTTTCAATGAATTTGCAACATTCTTCAAAGTGTCAACATTTTCCAACAACACCTTCTTTTCTTCAACCATGTCTCTCACAAAGTGATACTGAACATCAATGTGCTTTGTCTCTGAATTATAAGTTGGGTTCTTTCTCAGGAATATTGCACTCTGATTGTCACAATCTAATCTCATTGCTTGTTGTACCAACCCAACACCTTAACGCAATCTCTGTAACCATACTGCTTCCTTTCTTTCATGAGTGGTGTTATCACCCTATAAGTTATAGGATCAACTGGTGACTGGGATATTATCTGTCTCTAGTGTTTTTGTTGACAAAT
>ML780805.1:51820-66614 GCA_009831015.1 Picea engelmannii
CCTTGATGTCGTAAGGTCCCTTCCAACTGTCCTTCGTTCCCCACACACTTCTTGCTCCAAGGATTCTGAGACCATAGATCTGATAGCTACTCACAATCTATCTTGACAAAGCAAATCTCAAAGCCACTCTAACCAAGCCAAAGATAAAAAGCTCAAGAACCAACAAAGCTAACCCAAGCTAACAAAAGCTAACTTTATCCATGAGAACTCCTCTCCTTTTATAAGTTGAAGAAGATAAGGTGAGGAGGTTAGGATGATCCCACTAAATCATGAAAGCGAGTAAGATCCAAACCATTCGGATGCCACCTCACCATAGAAGCTTCTCCTTCTAGAAGATTCGAGAAAACGCTCATTTTTCCCACGTGCTGGAATGTTTGCACCCTAGATATAGAGCAACCTGTGAACACCTCGCACCCTGGATATAGTGCAACCTGCGAGAATGGGTCATTCTCGCACCCTGCGAACTTCCCTTTTTATAAGGTTTTTACATAGGAAAAAACAACTTCTTTTCTCAGGAGAAGTTCTTCTCCCTTCTCTCTTTAGGAACTCAGGCCACTGACCCTTCTGAAGGCAATAGATAGGTTTACATCATTAACGATCATAGGGATGACGAAAATAATGTGTAACATAGAGCAACTCAAGAAGGAGCTACAACAACTCCGAAAGCAAACAGTGGCAGGGAAGACTTTGGCTGAGGTTAAAGAGAATGTATGGACATACATCACTAAGTCCATAAATGAGATATGGCCCATGATCCAAATCATGTTTGAGCATAATGAATTGGTCCAGAGGAGAAAATAGGCCATTGAGAAGATCAGAGTAGAATTGGGGGAGATGCCAACACAGGTGAATGATATCATCAAGTTCCTCAATTCTAAGACCAAAGAAGAGCTAGAAGAGCTGAAGATCGAAGACAAAACAAAGACCATCCTTGAGGTCAAAACATTTTTGACCAATAGAGGACTAATGCTTCAGCTGGAAGAAAAGGTTCAGACCATGGACCTAGGGGTACAAAGATTCTTCAGCAAGATTGAAGATCTCTAGAAGAAAGGTCTACCTGGTCTGAAGGTTATTAATGATAAACTGATGACACTCCCAGACTACAAGAAGAGATTGGTTAAGGTGTCTAAGGACAGTTCAAAGTTTGTAGGGATTCAAGGGAGCATAACCGACAAGGCATTCTTGGATGCCCTCTAGTGGGACATCAACATCCAACATGAAATTCGATACATATTCCTCACCAAGCCTACATTCGCCAAGTATACGGAAATGGACGAAGTGTATCGAAGACTGCTCAAAGTCAACGTGCCCAGTCATCTCAGATGGGAAGAACTCTGCAATCTGATCAATTAGAAGATGATTTATCCAGGTCCCGTCAGCTGTCCAGTCAGATGAGGTCGTGCAAAGGCTTCATCAATGGTCTACATAGAAATTAGCGTGTAGTTACACCAAGTCATCAAGCAGTTCCTAGATTTAGGAAATTTGTTAAATTAGTTAGGCTAAAAATAGATTTAGCACGTCCTCGTCATTTATGACAGGAACGTTTTGTAATTTGAGTTATAAATACTTCACCTTTCGAAGTATTGAGGGTTGTTGATCTTCAAACCCTGACGCTATCAGACTGTAATATTTTTGAAGAGATCTTCCATTAATAAAAAGGAGGCACTTTTACAGGATTCTTTCGTGTATTCACTGGTGATGTTTACTCTCTAAGTTGAATGTTATTCTTGCTTTGTGATCATATTGTTTTCTGAAACTAATCTTTAAGAGTAACGAATGTTGCAGGATTGATCTTGGATACCCTGTTTCCGACTCGAAAGATTTTAGTGTTTATCTTTTGGTGTTTTCAATTAAGAAATTCTTAACTGCTTCTTAGTTGAAATTATCTTTCTCATATTTTCTTATTTCCATGATTTAAGCTACTAAAAGATCCAATGAGTATATTATCTCTCCCTATGGAAGTCTTCCTTCACGTTTATGGTTTGTATTTCATATTTTATTAAAACACAGACCCCATAAACCAATGGATGTGTAGACTGCCTCAACCAATTCGAAAAGATACTTTGACTATAACACCAATCTATTTCTTTACCTAGCCTAATATTTGAAATTTGAAACATAGCTAAATCTAATAGAGAGATCCCTCTCTGAAGTTGGAAGGGCTAGATCCCAGCTTCAAAAGTGGTTGGATAAAGTTACATTTCGTAGATTTCTTCTGTTGTCAACCTCTAGGAAATTTACCAAGTGCTAACAAGTGGCTTCCATGTATTCAACTTATGTAGTTGAGAGTCCCACTACAGCCTGTATTTTGCTCATCCAACTAATTTCTCATCCAAATAGGTTAAACACATACCCACTTTTATATCTTCTAAGATCCATACCTCCAGCCCAGTCTGCATCAACAAAGCCATGTATTTCCACCACTCTATCCAATCCTAGTCTTCCTTGGTAGCGCAATCCATAATTGGTAGTGCCACACAAATACCTGAGGACCCTCTTTACTGTTGTCCAATGCTCCTCCCCTGGTTTTGACATCTACCTGATCAAAACTCCCACTACATGTGAAATGTCCGGTCTAGTACAAACCATTGCATAAATCAAATTCCCAACTACACTGGCATACGAACATGGGACATGTCCTCTTCTTCTTCCTGTGTCTTGGGACACTGACATGCAAGTAACTTTACACCTATATGAATAAGAACCTTGACCGGTTTACTTCCATGCATATTAAACCTCTGCAATATCATCTCAACATATTTTCTCTGATTCAACCAGAGTTTCGTGTTTGGACGATCTCTTTTAATCTCCATTCCCAGAATGAAGTTAGCAGCACCGAGATCCTTCATGTCAAATTTGGAGGATAATTGTGATTTCACCTCCTTGACAACATCCATGTTATTTCCTACCAACAACATGTCATCAACATACAACACTACATAAATGAAGTGATTACCAACCTGCTTGGATTATACACAGTGATCATCCCGACTTCTTACAAATCCCAATCCAAGGATGTATGTGTCAAACTTGTGGTACCACACCCTAGGTGATTGATTTAGACCATATAGTGACTTCTTTAGCTTACAGACCAACTCTTTCTTTCCCTTCACTACAAATCCTTTTGGCTTCTTCATGTATATTTCTTCTTCCAGATCCCCATGTAGGAATTTTGTCATCATATCCATCTATTCCACTTCAATATCAGAAGCAACAACAATAGATAAAATAAATATAATATAAGTTAACTTAGCAGCAGGAGAAAAAATCTCACCAAAGTCAATTCCCTCTACCTGGGAATAGCCTTTTGCTACTAACTGAGCTTTGTATTTCTCCACTTTTCCTTCTGCATTAAATTTCTTCTTAAACAACCATTTGCTACCAACAAATTTTCTTCCAGCTAGCAACTCAACTATATCCCATGCCTCATTCTTATCCAAGGCATCCATTTCTTCAACCATGGCATTCTTCCAGAGTTTACTATCCTCTGAATTCACTACTTCCTTGACAATTCTGGGATCATCATCAATAATAGATAAAGAAAATTTGGAATGGAAATCAAGTGGACTATACCTTTCTAGTTTCCTTCTTTCTCTCACTGATCTCCTCAATACTGGGGTATGAGGTTCTTCTTCAGATGATTCAGATTTTGCACCATCCAACTCCAAATCTATTTTCTTAGGATCTTCTGGCCTTGGTAGGAATTCCTATTAGGAAACATCTTTTACCTCTCTCAAAACAACATCTCAACTGTAAATAGTTTTCTTGGTTTCTGGGTTCCAAATCTTATAACCTTTCACACCATATTTATAACCAATAAAGATACACTTTTTAGATTTTTTATCCAGCCTACTCCTATTTTCCTTTCGAACATGTACATAAGCATCAAAACCAAACACTCTAATATGTTCAAGAGAGGGTTTCTTTTAAGCCCATACCTCGTGTGGTTTTTTATCATCCAACGCTGATGAGGGTGATCGATTGACTAGGTAACATTCTGTACCCATTGCCTCTGCCCAGAATTCCTATCCTAACTTGACACCACTAAGCATGCTCCTTGCTTTTTCCATTAGTGTCTTGTTCATCCTTTCTACAACTCCATTCTGTTAAGGTGTGTATGGAGTAGTCTTCTTCCTTTCTATACCAAACTTCTTACAAAAATATTCGAATTCATTTCCATAGAATTCTCCACCATTATCTATCCTCAATACCTTCATTTTCTTCTCTGCTTGATTTTGTACCAGAGCCTTAAACTCTTTAAAATTATCAAATACCTCAGATTTCTTTCTAAGAAAATAAATCCATGTGTTCCTTAAGAAATCATCTATGAATGAAACATAATACACAGATTTACCTAGTGATGGAACATGCATAGGTCCAAACACATCATTGTGTATCAACTCTAAGATCCCCTTTTCTCTTGTAGCACCAGATGGGAATATTACTCGATTATGTTTACCATATATGAAATGTTCACAGACATCAAGATCTAGAGTGCAATTAGACATACCTTCAACCATACCTTTACTGTGTAGTGTTCTAAGGCCCTTTTCTCCAATATGCCCCAGTCTTTGATGCCATAGCATGGTATTCTTTCCAGGGACAATATTGGTCTTGTCTTCTTTATTTGTCTGCTCATGGACAATAGAACTATTTCATCCATTAGCATAAGTTCTTCCCAACAACTTGTAGATAGTTCCACATCAAACTCCCCTCATCAACAACATTGCTCCTCGTACCATCTTGCAAGTGCCCTTTCCCAATACAGTATCCACTCCTGCATCATCCAACTTGCTTACAGATATTAGGTTCCTGGCTAGTTTTGAAATGTGCAGAACCCCAGGGAGAGTTATAATCCTTCCATCTTTTAGCAACAACTTAACCTTTCCACATCCCATGATTTTTGTTTTCGAGTCATCTCCTAGGAATACATCACTACAATCGTATTTTTCATATTCATAGAACCACTCCCTATGAGGAGTCATATGGTATGACGCAACTGATTCGATCAAACATACATCACGATCTACATGTATACCTGTAGATTCTAGGTAAACATCACCTCCTTCTTCAGTGTAGGTTTTCGTCTTTGTGGAATAGGTACTATCATATCCATTTGGTTTATAAACCTTCTTAGACTTGCAAGATTTCTTATAATGCCCTGTTTTACCACACTTCCAACATTTTCTCAAAGATTTTCCTGGAGACTTAGATCTACCTATAGATTTAGATCTCCCCCCCGAAGATTTACTAGGATTCATGTCTTGGGTATGACCTCTTACAAATAAATCATATGTGCTATGACCATCCATGATTTTCCGCCTCATCTCTTAATATAACAAGGATGCAACTACATCCTCATACTTCAATGTAGATTGAGTGGTACTACCAATTACTACAACCAAATTATCCCAAGAGTCTAGCAAAGAACATAACAAAGTAATACACTTATCTTTTCTGCAATCGTAATATTAACAGAGACAAGTTGACTTACTAGAGTATTAAAGGCATTTAGATGTTCTATCACAGAATCTCCATCTTCCATCCTAAGATGATATAGCTTCTTTCTAAGAAACAAATTGTTTACCAGGGACTTTGATTGATACAAATTCCCTAACTTATCCCATAGTTCCTTGGCTGTAGATTCTCCCGAGACATTCAACAACATCGAATCTTCCAGGCAGAGTTGAATAGTACTCCTTGCTCTTATGTCCAACTTCTCCCAATCTTCCTTTGACATACCAGTAGGTGTTGTACTAGTAGTTTGTGTACTAGTAGGTTGTGTACTAGTTGACTTTGTGCCAGTAGGTTGCGTACCAGTAGGATGTGTACCAGGATCCACAACGATCCATTATTCTTTGTCTACAAGAAGGTCCTCCATCTTGATCTTCCATAGCTCAAAGTTTTTTCCATTGAACTTCTCTATCTCGATTCTAGAAGAGTTCACCATTCCTCTTTATACACTCAAATCACCACTGCAAAATATCCCACTAAACCCAGGTTTATCACAAACCCAAGATAAACTTGATCTATCAAGACCGAGCCAAACCCTCAACAACAAAGGCATCCCTCTGAAGCCAAAAATGAGCTTTGATACCACATGTGAGTTTTAAACATGTGCACTAAAGCAATGCATATAGACTTTTAAGAAAAACATAAATTAATCAATGGCTCATACACATAGTACATAGAGATTTATACCAGAAACCCTTAACCAGGAGAAAACCATTCAATGCTTCATTGTATTAATTTTACCATTCACCATACAATCTATATATATAATTCTTTTAGGTATTTTGTATATACCAAAACCCTAATCCCTTAATCCGGGATTAATTTAAAAAACCGCTAAAAATAGCAAAATCTGCTAAAATAGCAAAAAACGACCAAAAACAAATAATTTGGGGCACTGCCCCAGAGCTGAACATTGCGCGTAAACAGAAGGGCCATACCTACCCCCCCCCCCTAGGAAGATCCCGACACACACGACACAAAGAGTGAAGGGAGTTGGGATTGTCAAATGCAGTTGTCGAATCTGACGCGCCCACACACACACATGCAAAGAATATAACACATACCCAACAAATATTACAGCTCGCATGACCAGTCTTCATAATCTCAAAGAAAATTTGGTCATGGCTCAGAATTGCATGAAGCAACAAGCATATTAGGGTTGTTTTGAATGGAAATTTTTTGAAGGGGACCAAGTGTTTCTCCGTGTCCAACCATATAAGCATACTTCGCTCAAATCTTAGTAGAGTCAAAAAATAGCCTTCAAATTTATGGTCCTTATACTATTCTCAAATGTGTGGGGCTAGTGTCCTATCAATTATCGGTTCCCAACAACTCCAAGCTACATCCTCTTTTTCATGTCTCTTGCTTAAATAAAGCAATTGGCACCAAGTGTCATGAACATACCAGTTTACCAGATTTGGATGAAGGAGGTTCCATTTGGTTGCATCCATAAGATGTATTGGACTAGTGAGAGTGTCGTCTTCGTCAACTCACCATCTAAGAATTTTTAGTTCAATGGAGGCATACTCCACCGAAAGATGCCACTTGGGAGCCCGCTACTATTCTGCAAAAAATTCCTCATCTTAATCGTTGAGGACAAGGCTCTTTTTAATGGGGAGGGAGTAATAGGAACCCAACCCCCTTAACCCCTCAGATAGATAGAATAATATATTTTCCATGTAATAAAGGCCAACATTAGTTAATAAGTCCTATTTAAAAAATATGAACAATTCAATGTAAGAAGACCTAATAGAAGCTTATGCTTCTAGAAATATATTCCTCCAGAATGTTCTTTAGAAGATATAATTAGTACAAATAAGAGTAGGAGGCATGAGAAAGTTTTTTCTTAAGAATCATTGTAATAGAGAGTTTCTTTATTGGAGGTTTCCCCTCAAAGAGGAAAGTGAACAATAAAATATGAACAATTCAATGTAAGAAGACCTAATAGAAGCTTATGCTTCTAGAAATATATTCCTCCAGAATGTTCTTTAGAAGATATAATTAGTACAAGTAAGAGTAGGAGGCATGAGAAAGTTTTTTCTTAAGAATCATTGTAATAGAGAGTTTCTTTATTGGAGGTTTCCCCTCAAAGAGGAAAGTGAACATTGATCCCATTTCAATAAAGGCATATTTTTTGTGTGTTATTCTCTACATTCTATTGTTCTGTTGGTAATTTTCATTATATTCCTATTTCTTATTAATATCACATAATCAGGTGCATAACATGCTACATCCACGTTCACTGGAGTAATAAATGTTGTCCAATCTATTTGACTAACCACATCCTCTGTCACTAAGGAAAGATATGTCTCATTGGTTGCATCCTTGGTCACTGAGGAAAAATATGTCTTACGAGTCATATGCTCGGTCATTGAAGAAAATATTGTTGTTCAAGCTGCCTTACTGGCTATTCCCTATGTTATAGAAGAAAATATTGTCTCTTGATTGGTTTCCTCCTCTATCATGTAGAAAATCCTGTTGAGTCAACTGGATTCCATGGAAGGTACAAATATATCAGAAGCCTCCTTCTCCTTCATCTCTTGTCTGACCTCATCAACCCATGAAAAATGTCTGCCAATACTGGAATATGTATCTCTCCCATATAAACCTGAGGGGGAAATCCCTTTGGATGACCATCTTTCCCTATGAGCCAAACGACTCTCCCTGAGAATGGTCTTAGTCTGAGACCGCATCCTCCTTATGAAAATTTAGTCCCTCTAAGTCTATACAAACTCTAGGGATGTTTTATCCCTATCCTCTGTCCTCTACATAGTCTTGGGAGGTTTCTCCTCCCTCCTAGATCCTGAGTGATGAATCCCTCTGAGCTATGGCTCCCTCTGAGTCGGTATTGTTGTTGATGTCACATACCTCACTAATCATGGATCCACCTTCTCCCTCTCCTCTGTCTCTATGCTCATGTTGTCCATAGTACCCATATGATGGACCCTCAAACTATATAGGTTTCCCTCCCTAAATCCAAGAACCAATTTTGATATGAAGTTGGACCATTTGGGAACAAGAAATACTTTTCCATATTGAAACAATACATGATAGCCCTTCCTCTCAATATCAGACATTGAGAAGATACTCCTCCCTAATTCTCACACCCACAACACATTCGACACCCTCAATATCTCTCCTAACTCCAATCGAAATGATACTATGTCGGATCCTTGTATTGAATGCTTGGCACCCATACCAAGATCCACACACAAGTCTGGGATAGGCTCTATGAGAGTATCAAACAAGTCGTGTGCACATGTCATATGGAAAGATGCCCTGCTATTCTCCAACCAAGTATCCCTACTAGAGACTATACCTGAAAGGAAAGAGACCAAAAATATCTCCCTCTAGGACCTGTTTCCAATGTCATCAACCTATGATATTGATGCATGTTTCCTTCTTCCTCTTCCCCTTCGAAGTGGACACTATGAAGCATAATGGCCAAAGTCGTGACACTCAAGGCATCTGATCTTATTAAGATATTTCTTCCATCTCATCTCCGAGGATGATTCTCTTTCAAGAGAATCTCTTCTTCCTGACATACCTCTTCTTTCCAAAGAGCCTCTTTTGCCCCTCCTAGTGTGGGCTACAAGATATTTCTTCTCATCACTATTACTCTTCACCATACCATCCATATTCTACCTGGACACCAACCAGGTTTCCTCTTGGATAGAATCATTCCATATCATATCAAAAGTGGGAAATGTCTCTCGTGCACATATCCCTTGCATGAATGGTTCCCAATACCTGGGAAGACCTCTCAATGCCACATTCACCAACTCAACATCCTGCAATGTCTCACTAATGCCTAGAAGTTTATCTCAGTTCTGAGTAATCTTCATAAGATAGTTGACCATTGTGCCTTCACTGGTCATCCTAATGATCTGCAATTGATCTTCAAGTGTAGTATCCTCCTTGTATTCTATTTTTGGTAGAGACCCACCAAGGTCTCATAGATATTCTTGCTAGTAGTATTTTCAGTAATGTGGGGGATCAAGTGATCCTTCACAAATTCTAGAAGTACTCGTTTCTCCTTCACTTCTTTCTTCTTTTGTGCTTCAACTCCTATGGATTGGTAGGATATGTAACCACACTCTCAACATACTCCTTAAGGTCATTTTCTTTAAACAAGAGGATAACCCTTTTCTTTCAAGCCTGAAAGTTAGTTTCCCCCTTCAACATATCCTCAATCTTTAATGTGCCCACCATATTGACCTGCCTAGAACATGAACAAAGAACAGAACAAGAACAACACTCTTCCATTGTTGTAGCCAAAATTATGTCTCAAGATTATCCTCTTCTCTTTAGATCCCAAGCTTTGGCACCATGCCAATTTTTACATGCAACTCTATGTGACTAATTTCATATTTGGAAATGGATTCCTAGTGATCTAACTATCACTAAACAACTTTACAATGAAATTATTGACTAAAAACATATGAAAGGAAAACAACAATATCAAATATGAATCATAAATACACAAGAGACACAATAATTATGTTATGTAACTTTATCCAATCTTTCAAATCTGAGGACAAAAATAGTCCTCTCAATGTCACCAAGACCAAGGACAAAAAAATTCCTCTCAGCCAATACAATGCCACCAAAATATGAGGAAAACCTTGTCCTCCAAAGTCACAAAAACTGAGAACAACCTTGTTTTCCAATAATTATACAAATCAAAAAACCGAACCTCAACAATATTACGTAAATCTCCTCTACCCACAAATTTGTTGTAGACCACTTGTACGGTGTGTTGACGTCACCTGTCAGCATATACAGATCTATACCTACCTAGAAAATGATATGCATGATTCACCTTACTAGAAACCTACATATATACATTGTTTGGTCCATTTCAATCCGCGTATACCCTATACGTCATTCAACCTTCTGCAACCCATGAATAAACATGCTTTGTCCTGCTACAAACCACATATATTATGAAAAATTCACTCCACACATGCGACCTTCTTTGTTTCTCTCTTCAGGGACAAATTTTCCACCTTGGAGACTTTCCCTTTGCGAAGATCACCAAGTCTCCTAGAAAATGTGTAGACTCACTTTATGCTAACTCCATTCTTCCATGCGATGATTATGTCACAATGACTTCTCTCCTATATATACAATCCTTAGGGGTCACCATAGAGGCCCCTCCACAAGTCAACATCAAATTAGGCTTTCCTTGTGGGTGTGAAGCCAAAAGATCTCAAATGCCATCATCAAACCCATGAATTCCCCACTCAAATCCAAGGGGGTTCTCTCCAAACCAAATGTGTGATGTGGTGCCCATGACTATTCCCACATGCCCAACACCTAGGGTCATGTGAGAATACCTTCCCGATGCTACAAAAATAAACACTCCCTCTTAGAGAAGAAGGTATTCTCACCACACTCCATAAGTGGGAATGCCTCCCAATGTTACAAAATCAACAGATCCATCCTTCATCCAATCTAATAATATGCCATAGTTGTGGAGATAATTCCAAGATGTGCACCATGGGCATTATAGGTTTTTATTCACACACATGTGATTATCTTGTAATCCGATCTAGAAAGAGGCCATATTGTAAAAATAATTCTAAGGAAATCACTCTATGGATATCCAACATCACACAACACACAAAGGAGGTGGTATATGAGGGGCCAAAGCAATATGTTAGTAGGGAGGATGAGAAAAAGGCATAATATGTTAGTATGAGTTTTATAACCTCTTGAAGGCAATATAGTAATATACTAGTATGAGTTGCCAAAACCATTATGAAGCCACCTTTGTTGGCCTAAACTTCATAGAGTGTAAGGAATTTATTCTCTCATAAACAATCAAAATGAGACACACTTTGATAAAAGAGAAGATTTTACACTCATAGAAACAATTGAGCTTTTATATTCATAAAAAATTTGTACTTGCACCCCTTGGACATGTCTCTCTTTTTAGTGACACACTAAACTACATCACATGTCATGGCGTGGAAGAAATTTTATATCTTTTCTAATGTATCCATTTAATCAATGCAAGATAGACAATGAGGGAAACATTTCCAAGAGACACAAGTGTATACATAAGGAGGAAAGAGGATATTTTATATATAGTCACAGAAACAATTCGAAGGTGCATGACATGGGTGTATTTGAATTTTTATTTGCACACACATGCACTTACATCAATCAAATAATGTGTCAACCACAAGGAGGAAACAATTTGAAGATGAACATCATGGATTTTTTCAACATGTTAATCACATACAAGGGGTATACATAATGGGGACTTCAATTATCCAAAGTTTGTGAGGAGATATATTTTATGCGTTTTTGGTTGTAAGTGAACATCTCACAAATGAGTAGGGTGATACATGTAGTCTATGTACTTTATGGAGATGTTTTCATGTGCATGGTTAATACTTATATTTATACCTTAGAAAAAATGCATAACCTAAACATCTGACCTTTTGAACCTTTTCTGGCTATGTTTTCCAATCAATTTTTCCCAAAATCTAGAAAATTTAGAAGAATTGTTGGAATTACAAATTTAAATTGTTGAGATTGTACAATCCAGGTAGATTAGGGGTTTTTCATGGAACTTGATCCATGTATGCATTCAAAATTACAATTTTAGTAGTGAAAAATTGCAATTTCACCAACAATTGTACCGTTAGATTTTAGTGATAATTGTTTGGAAAAATCCAAAAAATTAAATGTTTAGAATTGTCCCAAAAAATTATAGTACTTACAAAAAATAATAACAATATTATATATTATTCAAATATAGATATCAACAATAAATATATATATATATATATATATATATATATATATATATATATATATGAAATAGAGAGTACACGAAATAATAACAATATTATATATTATTCAAATATAGATATCAACAATTGATGGCGTCACCCCGGGCATCTACCTCAGCAGGTCCCACGCTTGACCTCCCGGTCTTAAGGATCGTTCCAAATTACCCTCGAGCTGGAGTGGCTCCTTTGATTATCCCTTGGAATCCTTATTAAGATCTTACCCATAGGTCTGTTCTGCTCGTTACAACCCTTAGGCCTGAGTGCTTCTCTGTTCTCAATAGAAAATAACAATCGGGTTTCGGGGTTTTCCAATCCTCGATGTCACCAACACTTGCTTCCTCGAATCCCCGATCTTCGATATCCCGATGCGCTTCTTTTTGGATTCAACCCCTCCTGGCTATGCCCCCAGTCCACACGACCCTGTCTTATGTGAACACAATCCTATCTCTTATCGGGATTCAGGGTTTCGAGTGTCAATATGTATTGAGTCTCTTGTCCGCGGGATCCTCGATTTCCCGACTCTCAATTTTCCAACAATTGACCTTTCCTTTTGGGGAATTTCCCGAAGACTTCGATCTCAACCACATGTCCCTTAGATATGAACAGCCCTGATACACTCTCGGGCCTCTGCGACTTCAAATCCTTGATGCCTCGTTCTGACGAAATGACGTCAATTGGGTCCCACACGACGCTCTCCTCTTTGTCGGAGAATCAGAACTCGCGATTCTGAGTTGTAAGAGTATCCTATCCTCAGGACCTCTGATACACAGAACTCCGACTTCGTCAGATCTTTCGACACGTGTCCCAAATGATGGATGGTTCATATCGAACCTCGAACTTCACCCAAACACAAAGTATAACCACTTCACTTATATGAACCCCGATGACCAAATCCCCGATGCCTTCTCAGGGTTTTCCCTCTGCTCACGAGGACTTAAATCCTGTGCAACTCCTGTCGAACCAGATGGTTGACGGGAAACTGGGTGGTGATATGATGGCTCACTATCCCTGGAACTTGAACTCCGAATGGAGCTGTATCCTCCTCGCTTCTCTGGCTGATCTGACGGTTGGCGGGATTTCGCAAATCCTCTCCACAAGATCTCGACCATTCGTTCTCTCCTTTGTGAATCTGTGCGTGAACCAAGCGTTCCCCCTTCGCACAAATCATGATTCTATGAGTCACTCGATATGCACCAACTCCTTATGCTACCTTCAGTAGCTTCAAGGCTTTGTCTCTCCTGAGCTTTCTCACGACTCTGAGTCTTAGAGAATATTCTTGCACGCACTTCTTGCGGAAACTCTCAGACACTTCCAAGTTTTGAATACCTTCGACTCTGCGCACACTTGCAGTAGTAGTCTTCCAAATGCTTGCTCAGGTTCGCAACCCTGAGGCTTTCCCTGGCCTGCGCACTTTTTACATGGCTCCTATAACCCAATTTCACTTCTGGGTGAACGAGAACAAGAGTTAAACTATCTGAGCCTTTTGTCAACACACTCCTTGCGGACACCTTCAACTGCACTCCTTGCAGGAATTATTGCTCAGATAGAGAAATAGTTGAAACTCATTTCACTTCCTCTCAGAATTCAATCTCAACACATGAAATCATATACACAACATAACAACAAATGCATAACAAAAAGCAAACATCTATGAGCATATAAATCAACATACATACACAGAGAATAACACGACACCATCAATTTGAATCAATTTCCTTCTATTAATTCAAGATCTGTACATGGGGTTCTTACACAACTCTCTGCATTCTCTTCTTCTCAATGCTCAGAATTATGTTACAATACACAATGAGGGTGTCTATATCCCATTTCCCTCTTTCCCTCTACAACTGTCTAATCTAGAATTAAATTCTATCTACCTGTATTAACTATATTAAATGCCTCCTACCTACTAAGGACGAGAGCTAAAGGCTCAAGGTCTGATTACAATACACAAGTGCGCCTCATCTTAATGACTACATTTAAGATTGTGCATCAATTCCAAGGCAATTCAAAATTTTTACTGGAGTTCATCCAGCTGCCCGATTGTTTCCATGTTGGCTCTCTTGATGTGGGAGATGCTCCTGCATCATACTCCCTCACTTGAAAACTTTCATGGGCTCCTATCTGTTATCACCGAAATTTCGTCCGCACAGGGCGACAAGAACTCCGCATCACCAGCACAGAAAAACAGTCATTCATGGCACAAGGATTAATTCCACAGCACAGCAAAAGGGCCAAAACTATACAAAAATGGCTAAAAAATTAAAAAGCGCATTGCACCCACTGAGAACACGCGCGCGCGCGCAACATCTTCGTATATTGCGCACATAAGCGCGGCTGTGGGGTGCAAAACCCGCGCGCCTGCCAAACGGCGCATTTATGGAACTGGTCGGCCTCCCAACCACTAATGGATCGGCTCCCAAGTCGATTTGACATCAAATCCGAGCTCAATCTGCGTGGGGAGGCTGGTCAAA